>JAQSNX010008446.1:0-13506 GCA_029532605.1 Oreochromis grahami
ACGCTACGTCCAGATGAACAGATTCAACTTTTGGAGATGAAACTTTATGTTAACAAAATTATCCCAATGCACGACCCAAAGACTTGCACTGCCCGGGTACAGCCAGCAGGGGGCTGCACTTGGATATAAGGATCTCTAAAGACAAGTTTGAAGCTGTTTAGTTGAAAAGCAAGAAGACCATCTGCTCACAGCTGATGTCACCACTGCTGTCACCGCAGCCAAGTGAAGGTTAATTTTAATCTGACAGAAACCAGACAGAAGGCAAAACATGGACGCAGAGGGAAGAGAATGGGGATGCAAAAAGGGTATAAAAAATCTCCCATTAACTTAATGCACAGATAACCAGAACATAATGATAAAAAAAGACCAGAATCTCAACAATACAGAATACAGAACTATAATGCAAAGATAATCAAAACAAGAAAACCCCTGAACATCCACATAACTCAAAACCATGGGCCAACAACATTGGCCTTTTACCAGCAATACATGAAAAGCCTGCAAACTAAATGCTTTCTGTATGTAACAGACCAAGGTTTCAGTAAGGTATTGCTAACCATGGTCCACTTTATCATTGCTCACTCACTGAATCCAAGCGTAATATATCACGATGTACCTCATGAAGAGATCTGCCTCGGTTTTCTGAATGACATCACTCCCTCTATTCTGATTTTACTAATAAAAATAGTGAACTTTCTACAGCGTTCATCTGTGTGCGCACACTGCAGCTTCTCTCTGGCCTTCAGACTCCGGTCTCATTCTTACTCTATTGTATTGCTGAATGTTATGAAACCAGTCTATATTTGGGCAACGATGAGAAGATATAAAAGAGACAAAAAAAGGCAGCTTCTTAATTCACTTCAGGGCACATGGAAGAAAAATGGTGCTCAGCTGTCTGTCTATGAAGCCTATAACACACTAGTACTGAGAAAATGTTCAATCGAAACAATGGAAGAACAATTGGGGTGTTTCAGATATTTGCATTAAATACAATAATTCAATTCAGTCTGCAAAGAAACACAAATACAATTTTACATTTTTTTAAGCAGGAAACAGATAAACTGTGTATTTTGTTGTCTACCATAAAGTGTTACGGACAACAGTCAGCACTGCTGACAGAGGTGCGATTTCTGTAAGATATTCCGAGCTCAGAAGAACTTCCGGATATGAACTTCATCCCAACAGCACACACACAGAATAAAAGAAAGGGCCACTGATGGTAAAATGTATCTCTGAGAGATAATCAGGCTTAGGGAATACAAAATAAAATGATAGCTTCTCACATCCACCTCCATGATTTTGTTTTGTTTTTTTCTCTGGACACAACAAAGACAGAGACAGACAAATGCATTCATACTCCCTGCCTCTCAGATACAAGAGCCTTTAAAGTTATCAAGGATTATCGGAAATAGACTGCGTAACGTGGTTTCACACTGAATGGAGCACTGGAGGACTTGTATTGAAGGAACAGGAAGCAAAGATGGTAATAAAAATAAAAGGTTTTATACCAGAGGATGTGACTCAACTCATATTGAGTACTGGATCAGCAGAGCCAATTTATATGAAAAGTATTCAGCGCTGACTGAATCACAGTGGATAAAGTTTGTGTTTGTCAAATGATGGACGGAAGATGTTACAATACCCTTAGTCAAGTTTAAATTAGTTTAATTTAAATGGGAAGTCTGATTTCTGAGAAAAGCTCCGTAAAGCCTTTTGTGGCTTCAAAATAACAAATGTTTTCCAGCTGGCTGGTTGAGGATGACAATTAAAGTTTAAAGAAAACAAGACAACATGTGGACATCGTGTACTCCTGCACTGATAGGAGTCCCTTTTCTGTTTTTTTACTGTCAGTCATAACTCAAACAGTAACACACGAGTGGAAGAATATTTTGCTGCAAGAGATATGCGAAAGCTTGGCCCCAGGTCTTCACTGACCAACAATATATCAAGTGAGTGTCAGCATTTCTCTACTTCCAGCCTGAGTTTAGTCCTGCTTTCTTTATCCAACACTTTTGTGAAAGCTCTGCTTACAGGTCTGCATGCAGAAGTTTGTCCAATTCAAGGTGCCTCTTTCCCAGCGGTGCCGATTTATTAATAAATAATTATTCTTGAATAGCTCAAAGCCAGGCTCGTTACCTAGAAGCAATTTGCCTTGAAACACATAAGCAGGAGCTACTGACCCTGAAAGCACAGCTAGTGGGGTCACTGAAGATACAGCAACACTCAGTGAGTCTACTAAACACTGTCAAAAAAATCCCACATAATGTGATTCAGTGTTGTATAAAGAAAACTGAAAATAAAGCCCAAAAACCAACTGGGTGTCATTTCTATGCAATACATGGATTAGATCATGCTTATGTTACATTTGTTATATATTTTATACCCCAGGATCTCAAAGTGGTGCTTTTGGGCCAATGGCAGCCCCAGAAGTGTGAGAAAGAAGAAAATTGCATTACCGTACATTTCACTCATCTGAGCTGGTGTCACACTATGATACTGCAGAGCAGTTTATGACAAAGGGAGTGTTTCTCTTTAGTTTCATCTGTTCACTTGTAGCCTTCAAAGCAGACTGAACTTATGTAACACTGAGAGATTCAGTTGGTTTCATAACATCTTCTTTAAAATATATATAAAAAAGCACAAAAATGAAACATCATACACTGAATTGAGACTTATAACCATAATAACCAAAATATATGATGTTTCCAGACATCATCATGACAAATAACTTTTCCAGTCCTGAATATCTTTATTGTGTACTACACCACCGGTCCCCAACCCCCGGGCCGCGGACCGGGTTTGGTACCGGGTCACAAGAGTTGAGGCTCGGGTGTGAAATTTATGGTTTTCTTGGTTTTTATCGTTAACTCGGTTTCCCTGGGTCCTTTCCCGTGTTGTAGTTGTGTGTCTTATTTTGAAAGAAATATTTACGCTTTACCATAGCGACCAGAGAGCATTAAGGGGCAGAGAGGAGGATGTTATGCTCAATGTTGTTGGCGCATTTCAGGAGGACGCTGCAAGTGAAGTTACAATTACACAGTGAATTCACATTTATTATTATATTTACAAAATAGCACAGTTTTTGTCTTGGTCGTGTTCATTTTTTTTTTTTTTTTTTTGTATTTAACCGCGACACCTTAAAGGCCAGTCCGTGAAAATATTATCTGACATTAAACCGGTCCGTGGCGCAAGAAAGGTTGGGGACCGCTGTACTACACCATGCTGCTCAGTAGATTAAGTATATTCTCCACTAATAGCTAATATCAAAATATATAATATGCATGCTGGGCCTGACCCTAGGATTAAAAAATGGAAACCCAGACAATGTTTTTCCTTCTTCTATCAAATTTTGATGAGTCAATGTGAAATGTAGCCTCAGTTTTTTGTTCTTATGGGACAGTTGTGGCACCTGGTGTGGTCTTCTGCTGTTGTAGCCTATCTGCTTCAAGGCCCAATGTGCTGTCAGTTCAGCCATGTTATCTGCACACTTGGGTTGTAACGAGCAGTTATATGAGTTACTGTTGCTTTCCTGTCAACTTGAGGCAGTCTGGCCATTTTCCTCTGACCTCTGGCATAAATAAGGCATTTTCTCCCAGAGAACTGCTGCTCACTGGCTATTTTTTATTCTCTGTAAACCCTGGAGATGGTCGTGCAGCAAAATCCAATCTCAGCAGTGTCTGAAATATGCAGGCAAGCCCCTCTGGCACCATGCCCTGCTCAGAGTCACTTAACTCACCTTTCTTCCCCACCCTGATGCTCAGTTTGAACTTAAGCAAGTTGTCTTGACGATTTCTACAAGCCTAAATGTACTGTCATTCTATTGGCTGATTAGTCATTTACATTAAATGAGCAGTTGAACAAGTATACCTAATAAGGTGGTAAGTGTATGGTGTGGTGTTAGTGTGCTTTAAAAACATATACATGTGCTGAAGTGCTAAATATAAGAACCCACAATGAATCAATCCTGTTAGAAATATATTGACTCTCAAGACAACACGAAAACTCACCAGTGAAATACCTGCTGCCTCTCTCTCTGATGTTTGTATTGGCACATAAACACATTTGATTTAAACACATTTAACACATTTAATATTAAATAAGTGGCAGGAACAATTTAAGGAATTTAATGCTTTTTTTCTAAAGCAAAAAACATTAAATCAATCAATTTTTAAAGGCTTAATTCATTAATTCTTAATTCACCGATCCCTGGATGATTAGAGTTTCTGACTCAACGTCCAAACTCATAACATGTTTCAGGCTTCTCAAATCCCCAGAGTGGTGCATTAATCTTGTACACATTCAATATTTCATTCATGAAGATGACGACTGTGCAGAGATTTATTGTGTGCAGGTTATATATAGTATGTGAGATATTTCTGTAATCTACTGCAGAGGTGGGAAAAGTATTGATGCCACTATATATTGTAATAATTTTTTTTATTATTATTATTAAAGCATGTAGGTATTCTAACCTTTTTCCTTGCCAAGTGACACCTTCATGAGTCGTGTGGTAGTTTTTAATTGAATGATGGTGAAGTGAACAGAAGTTAACTAACATGTTGTAGAGGCGGGGAAATGGCGAGCAGAGGAACAACGATGGATATAGCGCTGTAATTGACGCTGGTATTGAAAAATTGCTGTGTTATGGTACAGTTTTTATCGTAACCTATAATGAATCAATCTTTTCCTACGATTTCAACTCCAAAAAATAATGAAGACAAATAATAATCCAACTTCATCAACACTCCACATTTCAGACTGCAAACCTTTTGTGATCTTTGATGATCCAGGCGCTGGCCTCGGGGTCTACAGATGCAAACAGCTGGCCTTCCAGCAGTGGAGGGAAACCCTGAACTCCGATGGTCACGTTGTCTGCCGCCAGCCTGAATTGCACTCCCTCTTTGGTGATACCCTCGGGCATGCGCACACACAGCGTGATGTCCTCGGTCGTCTGCTGCCAAAAGTAAATGGGATCTGAATTCAAAGGGTAGAGAAATGTGTGGTCCTGAAGTTAATGATCGTCCTGAGCCAGCTGTCTCTGAGTCATACATAAAAGATCTGATAGCGTGCAGACACTGAAGGAAATTACTTTTGAATATTCAGTCAACTGCAGATAGGAGACCATTAAAATAAATGGATCATCATAGCGCAAGTGGGGATGACCACGAATGAGCTCACAGCGAAGCTATTAAGGCAATTCGCATGCTGAATTTTAATGTATTGAATTATTTAAACCTACAAATATAAAGTGAGATGAGTAAACCAAACAAGCATCTATTCATTTTCTAATTATTTCAATGTTTGGTTTATGCAACAACAACAACAACACCAACAACAAAAAACCCTGCAACTTTTGCATTATTAACAGGAAAACAAAATTATACTACAACAAAAAAGTTGTTTTGCATATTACGTTCTGCTATGTTGGCACAAAATATTGTCCACAAACAAAATAATGTAAATGAATCAACTGGTGGATCAACAGAAAGTTTTGAATGATCATTTCTTATAATGAACTAGCAGGTTATTGATAGTTAAAAATAATAAATCTTTTTTAAAAACATATCCATTTTAATAATTGCTGTCCATCGTTGTTCAAAGTTTTGTCTAGATTGATCCACCTGTTAAGGATGAGACAGAATATATATGGACAGATATACATACGTATTCTATGATCGTTTAGATCAATAAAATAGAAAAGATATCATTTGGTCCAAATTGGGTCATGCAACATGACAATGAGCTCAAGCACAACAGCAAATTCACACCATGATGGCTAAAAAACAAAAGAATGAAGCCGCTGAATTGGCTGGCGTCCATGCGACTGCTGTGGCTGAACCGTGTGTAAAATGAATGTTTGAAAACCTCAATGAACTGAAGCAATGTTGTAAAGAAGAGTGGACCAAAATTCCTCAGCAACAAAGCTTACAGGAACAATTACTTTAAGTTAGTAGGACTCCCTTTAGCAGCACTACCTACTGAATAGTGGGGTGTACTCAGTTTATTACAGAGCTGTTAAGACTTTTCACATGACTGTATGCATCCCTTATTAGATTCTTTAGTTATAAAAGCAGACATTTTTGGCATTATTTTAACATTATGATCTAGCAGAAAATCAAAAGGAGCCTCTTTAAATAACAAGTCATAATTAACAAGACAGAATCGGTTACACAGAAGTCCACACTCCTGTGTTACAGTTCAATTTTTCCAAACGTCTGCCCTATCACCCCTAAAATTACAAAATAACAGTATAAACCAGTATGTGGCTTTGGAGAATCAACACAGAAAACGTAGTATTTATGATAAGTTTTCTTTCCTCTGTATGTGTAGTGTTTTAACAGAACAGCTACCCTCGACAGCCTCAGAGTGATTTTACATAAATGGATCACATGAAGGAAAGAATTTTACCATATTTATCATAAATGATGGAGGAAGCACTAAATTACAGCGACATTCTTGCGACTGTCATCTGTAAAATAGGCCTCATATTTATCTCTTTGCCGTGTAATCTTTGGCCTGTCTCTTTTGCTCCTCCTCCCTTGCAGGTTCCAAATAACCACATCTGTATCCTCACCGTATCTCTTATCCATCACCATCTTCTTATCTCTTCTTCTACAGATACTTGCTTTGCTTTTCCCCCCTAGTCTTGACTGAAGATGTTGTTATGCCAGTAGATCTTTAACCTCCTAAGACCCAAACTCTTTCATGGCATGCATTTTTAATTTCTCTTTGCTATTTGGGCTGATTGGAACCTGATGAATGTAAAAAAAAAAAAAGAATTACGTGGATTTTTTTTCTTTCTGAGAAAAATAAGAACAAGTGGATTTCAGGCCCTTGTAGAGCAAAATTTAGTATTTTGGTCTAGACAACCCAAAATGTGATGTCCACATATGTGGACCCAGGTCCTAGGAGGTTAAAATTTTCCTTAGGCAGTTGTTGATAAAAGTATCTTATCTTTACATACCCTCCTGATTCCACGTTGGAATTACTGAGTTCCAGATGTTCTCCATCTGTAAAAATGCAGCTCTTGGTTTGCCCATTCTCACTTTTACATCCGTGTCTGTTCCTCCTTGCTTGTAACCAAAAGAATCGACTTCTTCAAGCCTGGATTCTACGAGGGTTACTCCTTCTATGTTGGATGCATTTATTTTCCAGTGACAATGAAATGCAATGAAGTAATTCACTTAAATTTAGTGCAATGGTCACTTGCCAAGCTAGCAGTTTTGATATGGATTCAAGCCAGATGCTGACTCATGATTTCTTTAATGCCTCAGTATTGCTATGCTAATACAAGCTTTTATTAATGAAGCGCTGCTCTTACTCCAATGAAAGAGCTTGCCACATAAATCAAATGATTATCCATTAGCACTAATAGCGTATTTTGATCCAGATCCAGATTTATTTTTCAATTTCAATTAGAGTATTTACGCATACAGTAACAAGTAAAAGGAGTCAATTATAATTAGAGCGTAATGTACGTTATGGTAATATGAGGAAGCTGAGGCACCGAACTGCTTTCTTTGAAGGCTTTTTTCACAAACATGACGACCACGTTTCCGCTCCAGCCTGTTCTCACCATTCCCCACAAGCCAACTTTCTGCTGCCTCTGACTCAGCATACATTAAATCTTTGTATTTTTCCTTCAGCTATGACGACGCCTGTGTGGTATGCTATAATGAAACATGACATGAGTCGTCACGGGGAGCGTAACCAGCATCACCAGTAATGCTCAGAACAGATGTACTCTGAATAAAGTGTAAGTCATAAAGAGACAATGTTTGTTAAAAGCCATGTTGGAGAATAGGTGAACAGCAGGCATCGTGTTGTTCTTTAGATTCTCCTCTAAAAGTCCACAGATGCTTGATAAAAATGACTTTGGCTTCCAAGAACATAATCATAAATGGCACAAACAATCCCATCATAAATCTGTTTGCAGCCTTGTGCTTGAATGGCGTTTTCAAGACTTAGACAGAGGTTGTTCACTGATAAATATTTCTAAAATAAAGTCCCTTTGAGTCCTTTTCATCTGTTACTGATCCAACAGGAGATTTACGCAATATTTTCTTTCAGGCTACAGCTTTTATCCTGTTTTGTCTGTTACCTCAGGTGAAAGGTTTAAAGGTTTAAAGGTTTAAAAAGCAGCAAAGTACAGCAACCTGATCACTCAGGCAGTCCAACTCATTTCACTTACCGAGAAAACTAAGAAATTACCCAAATCCAATTTAATTTTGTGGCTATTACCACATTAGTTTGGTAAAATATCAATAACAGTGAGAAAACTAAAGGAAATACTGCTTCTTGTCAAACTGATCATTGATATTTTTAGAGCACTTCTTAAAACAGCACCTCAAAAGTCTTTACAGAAACCACATGCTCTGCAAAAGACGAGGAAAGAAATATAAGTCCATAAAGGCAAGTTCTTAAAAACACTTTTTAAAATATGGTACAGGCAAAGCTGACCTGACAGTAATGGGCATGGCAGTAACTGAGCACAGGAGCTAAAACAGTAAAAGCCCTCTGGTACTGAACCTGGATGGCGGACATTTAAGAGCAGCTGAGTGGTCCTGGTTCAGAAATATAAGAAGGTTTGATGCCTTAAAATACTTTCAATGTGCTCAGGAAAATGTTTGAATTCTGAAAGTACAGGCGGCCTCGGCAGGTCAAAAATAATCAGAGGGAAAAATGCTAAATATTGTCAAGTGCATGTCAAAAGCCTGACTCCTTCAAATTGATGTATGTTTTGTCTCTGATTTGACAAATGAGGTTGAGGTTAAAGCTAACCTCCTATCCTTAAACATCTATTTCCAAGGTAGAGAGTCTCCCTCTGATCTCTCCTCCAGCTACTTTCATACCTTTTATATGCAGAGAACATCTTTACCAGTGGTAAGAAATAATACCACTTCAAATTGTCAAGCAGCAAAGTACTGCTAATTGCACACACACACACAGAACACAGCTAAAACCTGAAATTTGTAAATCAATTTATTTAATTAAAGAAATCCAGCTTAGAAAACTCACAGAATATAGAAAAAAACTTTTGTAAATAAGGCTTTTTGTAAATAAGGCAAAACAAGAATGCTACAGACACATATTGTTGCACTGTTTACAGTCCAACATCAGCACCTGTCAGCTACTGAAGGCCGTTTCCATTATAATGATTCTCTCTGCCAGGCCTACAGGCCTACATTTAACATGCACGTGTATGAAAGACATTTTTATGCTTTTCTGATTAAAATGAACAAGCCACGCCTGTCCTATTAGTAATTACCTGCAGCTGAATATCATCTCTTACTCTGTGATTTGCACAGCTCTTAGCAGATTGAGCATGTCACATTGAAATGAACTGACTGCATGAGTTTAGAAAACAGTGCAGCTCTTGTAATTCACACCTATCAGCACTATTTAGGGACTGCACACACATACTTGTTGGTTCCCTTTAGTAAATCTCGCCCTTGCTATCTTGCTATGATTTTGAATGCAGCCCAAAAAAGGTTGATAATACTTTTTTTTCCCATAGACTGTCGTTTGTTGTCTTTCTAACTTCTTTGTCTTCTTCAGGGGTCACCACAGCCCATCATCTGCCTCCATCTCACCCTATAACAATAGCTTCTTTCCCATAGCATCATGGTATAGCTTCAACCCCCTGTAGTTACCACAGCTACCTTTTTCATGCCTTGTTCTTGGAAAATCAGCGCCAGTTCACTCCTTCTCCATTCCCAATGAATCCTCTCACTCACTCTACGAGATTGTGTTAAAACAATCTGGTTAAAAGGTCCACTGCTCTCTCAATTAGACATCTCCCTACCTCATCAGCACCAATCACCTTTTCCCTCTTCATCCTCTTCACAGGTGCTCTCACTTCCTCCTTACTCATCCTCTGCCCTTCTGAATCGCTAACAGTTCTCTATCTGTGCTCTTCTCTCTCGCTCATCATTTCATGCAGATCTTTTTGTTTTCAACCAAATTATTTTATTTTATTATTTTATCTTTCTTTCCTGCATGTATTATATCTCCACTTGATGTTGGTGAGAAATAATGCAGTTTTTAATCCACTAAATTTGCAGCTACACTTGCAAGTTACGTTTAATATTAAAGACTTCCCTATGAAAAACATACAACACTCTTAATAATTCTGAATTGAGTTTACAAACAAGCATAGTGTACTTTGTGTCTCTCGTCACGTTTCAAATGAATTGTTGGGAGTTTCATTCATTACTGGCTTCATTCAACCATGTGATTAATCTGTTTGACTGACTGGAAAAAATTGAAATGATCCGATATTTACACAAAAGTAAAGATTAAAGTACGAACGAATGAATGAAAATATATGAAGCAGAACATCATTTTTTTATCTTTCCTTTCCAGTAAACATCGGAGGCACCTGACATCTAGCTGCCACAAACAAATGCTTCGGAGAGTTAGTTTTAACGATGTCATACTGTTATTTTTTCCCCAGTACTGTTAACAATAAAGAATTTGAAACCTCACACTTTTGCCTGTATAGTGTTTGTATTTAATTTTGTCTTGGTGCTTTAACACCTGTTCAAACTTTGGACTTTTATAAACTTGCACAGAAGATAAAAATTTGCTTTTGCTTCATAATGAGCACAATTTTAAGTGGGAGACCGTCTCTAACAATGAGGGTTGGGTACACACCCACGACCAGAAGTTTTCATTTGAAGTCTGTGTTTTAAACTTCCACGCCTGAAGTTGAGAACTAAGTCAAGGTTTATGTGAGTCATTTACAGTGATGCACACTGTGAATCTATCCCCCACAATGACACTGCCAATGTAGAGCTGTCTATAATGCCTTGTGGAGTTCAATCAGATCCACAAAATATCAACAAATTTGCCTCCATGACATTTTACCTAATTTCCAAAACTGATAATCAAGTTAAAGAATCATCAGTTTGACAACCTGAAGGAGATCCAGTCTGCATCACAGAGGAATAAATGTAAAAGGGACAGAACAAGACTTCCAGGCAGCGATCTAAAAGTCCAGAGGTGCACTGGAAGAAGATCTTGAAGGTGAGAGTGAGGTTTTCGACTATTCCCTTTAACCCCACTTTGTCCTTAATTTAATTACAATTAGAACCGCATGATTTTTCTCAAGCTGCAGTTTCCAAAACATGAGGTGGAAGTGTTTTATTATCATAACAATTAAATTAAAATATTCTTTGCTGTAAGCAACTCTTAAAACAACCAAATCACAATAAAACAGAAAAGCAAGATTAGCATGAGCGAAATCATGTAATTGATGCGCAAACATCTCTGTACCAACCTTCTCATCCATAACAACCATCATAAACAACACACGCTGATTATTGCCAAAGCCTGAGCAATTAAATTGTTCCAACTATGCAGCATCAAACCAACAGACCTGCTCCATATTTGGCGTAGATGTGAGAAACTAAGAGGTGTTCATTATCACCTTTTGTTGTCAACTGCATCAACAAAGAAACTAATGAGGCAGGAGGAGAGCTGCCAAATCTTCCATTTCATTTTCCGAATCTTCTTTGCTCAGTGTTGATCTTTTTTGTTTATCTGTATTGGAACTGACTCAGCTGAAGTTTAAAATAATCCAGTTTTGTGCGCCTATGCATCACTATAAATGACTGAACTCGAGGTTTCTGGTGTCTTTGTATCGGAATAATCATTAAGTTTCCACCCACTTGTTTGGACATATTCTCTGTCATCTATATACTTTTTCTATATCCACATCTCGTCTCCTTAGCACAGCACCAAGTCACTTCTATCTTTTCTGCTCCCTCTCTCGTCACTTACAAGCCTCTTTGAACATGTCTCCTCTCTTGACATCTAATCCATTACCTTTTCTTCGAAAGGAGAAAGTAAGAGTGCTGATAAAAGGATTGCCTGACAAGCTGCCATTACTCTGCTGCGGCACCATCAACATGCACTTTGCCCTCTCTGGGTCATGTTGTGGGTTTTTTTAATATATCTTTTGAAGGAGACGGTAGCTGTTTGTCTGCTTGTTTAGAGGTTGTGAGTATAACTGAGTTTAAAAACAAGAAAAGGGCCCAGATGGATATGAATGTTTAGTTCAAAGTTTTTTTGCTGTAAAGTGGATCTATTATGAGTTTCCTTATTTTCTGTCTATATATGATGGATTCTCATACTAAAGATGGTCAAATTTTCAAATAATGTGTACAAATAATCCCTGTGAAGCAAAAGCTCTGACTTTAAACCGCTCTGAATACTTAGTTTTAAGGTTTTCTCTATTCTTGGCTCTGTATGATGTCATATTAAAGGGATCAAATGTTGGGCTGACCTTATCCATCATCATAAAGTCCAGGCTCGCCTCCATCTCGGCCTGTGTGACATCAGACGTTACATATTCAATAATCTCACTGCTCTCCTTGAATGTGTCTTTGTCTCTCCCCATTTCTCACCTGTAGGACCGTTGTCCTCTGTCTTCTAAAGACACAGACACGTTTACGATGCCTACGGTTCTTCTTGAAAACAGCCCGAGTTTTCCACGACATTCCAGCAAATGATAGAGGGCTTTCAAACCAATACAGGAAATGTTCCTACGTTTCATGGCCAATTCAAGCTTTTCTAATAACATTAAAAGAACATTTTGCTGCCTTTTCATCTTTACTTGTTTAATTAATGCCTTCGCTGAAAGGCAGAGAGCAGCATGTTCCTGAGCCAACGTCAAGAAATCAATCACAACACTTTAAATATCAATATGACACCTTTGACCACTCGCCTTGCCTTAATTGGCTCCCTCACATGAAATATAGAAAAAGAAAATATTTTACTGATGATTGAATTTGAGCCACATTGTGCAAAAATGCAGAAATTCCACAGTCAAGGACACTTTATTAGGTACACCTTGTGTTGGACCCTGTTTTCCCTTCTGAACTCTTTTAATTTGTGATGGCAAAGATTCAACAAGGCCACACTGACATGACAAGTTGCTTCAGATCTGGCTGCAAATCCATGATGTGATCCTCATGTTCTATCACATCTCAAAGGTGCTTGTACTGGATTGAGATCTGGTGACAATGAGTCAAAATAGATCCATGCTTTTGTGTTTTTTACACTAAATTCTGACCCTACTGTGAAAATGTTGCAGCACAAATCAAGACTCAGACCAGAAGCACTGATGGTAAAGCTTCCAATGTCATTTTAGTAAACAGGATTAAAAATAAAATGCTGTACTGCCCCTTTAATCAATTCAAAATAACTAACAGGTAATTTTTATAATAATTTAAAAGTGAGTGGATCCTGTATACCAAATAACTTTTTCCACTGTCTAAAATGTGAGAACATGCAGCTCCTGAGTCAGAGTTACAGAGTCTGTAACTATGGAGCAGTGTGCAGACAGGGTTTATTTTCGGCATTATTAATTAAGTCATTCCATTACTTAACTATCTAATAAAAGTATTCATGACTAGTATGCTGCAGTGCTACAGCAAGTCGTCCAAAATAAAAAGAAAAAAATCACTCTCACTGCTGAATTAACTGAACATTTTAGTCAAA
>JAQSNX010008447.1:0-27093 GCA_029532605.1 Oreochromis grahami
GTTTGTGGCAGCCCTAGTTAGCTACACAGCAATATGCTGCGCTCAGGTCATTATAGTGCAGGAGAATCACATGTGTTTGCTTAAACATAACTTGCAAACGCTGCAACAGAATGATGATATACCATGTATGCCACAACACTTTAAGCAACAGCCTGTATGTATATTCACATATTTAAAAAAGAAGTCTGATGCTGTGTCAGTCTTAAAGTCAACAACAATAAAAAGTAATAGTGAGGTTCAGCACAGATTTCTCCTTATCTGTCATTACTGACAGAACCACAGATCTCATTGATATTTAAATAAATTGCTCATGACAAGTTTAAACATGTTTGATAGATGCTGAGGCTAACATGTGTAGCTACACAGCTTATAGAGTAGACAGCAGCATCATTACTCACCTGGAATCTCTCCAAATCGGTCTCTGATCACATGCTCTGAAAGGCAAATAATAAGCATTTTTTTCCACAGTGGATCATTAAGTAGTAATTAACGTAGTCACTCAATTGTAAGGTTTTATGCATGACAAAAAGTTAAAAAAAAAAAAAAAAAAAACATCTGGTCCTTGTAGGTAACTACAAGTTCAGATGATGGTGGTGTCATGGTGATCATGACAACATATTGCACCATATCATTTATTCAGCACAAGCTAAACAAAAATGTAGACACAGTGTGTAAGAAAAACTAAGTCCACCCTTACTGTTTCCATAGAAATTCAGTGAGAGCCAGGTGCTGCTAATCAAGTGCACTTAATTAACCGGTCATCAGCAAATGTGACCTTTCTAAAAGCAGACATTTTGGCAGTTTGCTGGTCTGAAGCATTCAGGTGTTGTCAATGGAGAGTTGTATTGGTAGTCAGTATAAGCTTTTAATGATATAAGTTTGCATATGATAGAATACTGTATGTTGACCTTTTGATGACTTAGACTGTTGTCCACTACAGGACTAGGGATGGGTATTGATAAGATTGTAACGATTCCGATCCCATTTTCGATTCTGTTTAACGATTCGATTCTTTATCGATTCTCTTATCGATTCTTGTTTTTAAAAAGGAGAACACTAAGGTCGATTAGCTTAGAACTGTTTTATATCTTCTCTTTCAACAAGATAGAAATTTAGGAGTAACATGGCCTTACAAACCCAACAGTGAGATCTTAAGAGATCCAGCCTACGGCTCTTCAATGGGGTGTCACAGGGTCCCCGGGGAAATTGTAAACGTAAAATAATAAAATAAATATTCTTCTGTAGCAATAACAAAGTATAACATAAATTATTCTGTAGCAATTACACAAGAATATCCAGTAATGTCCCTGCCTACAATTAAACGCATTCACTTACCATCTGCTGTGGCAAATGGCTGCAAGGTTTTGACCACAAACTTAGTCACTGCTCGGTGACATGCGGGCCTGAAAAGAGACGCTACCGGTAGACTGCAGCGACAACTGCCAGCGAGCGCCAGCCAGACTGTCTGTCTCATCATGGTCACCTAAATGCACAATGGCAGGTTTTGTAATAAAGCAGATCGCGCTAACATAATATGCACTGTTAGTTGATTATTTACCTGCCGCATTAACGGGAGATGACGTGCAAACGTTACCGCTGCTGCTGCTGGGTTGAGATTCACGAGTCCGGAGCGGAATTAAAGACATTCATTTAAGGTCATCGCGTGTTTTGTGAGCAAATGCTTTTGCATATTCGTAGTGTTTCCTCCCTTAATGAAATATCTACTTTGCAAGTATTGCAAGTTGTCCTGTTGTCATCCGTTCTCGTAAAGTATAACCAAACTTTTGAGCGTTTGAGCTGCTTAGGCGCCGTGTTTCCTGCCAGGTACGCTCCGACGCTCCGCAACGTGGTGACGTCATTCGGGGCGACTGGAATCGATAAGGGAATCGTTTGCAAAAATGGCAAACGATTCCAAGGAATTGAAACAGTGGGAACCGGTTCTCAACAAGAACCGGTTTTCGATACCCATCCCTATACAGGACTGTTTTATAAATTCTTTCTCACAGCTGAATAAGCTGTTATTATTTCACTCCTGCCAGGAAGAGGAAGAGCTGGACACTTTTATCTGACGCTCCCTAACAAGAAGAGAGGCTGCGTCCTTCTGAATCTCACAACACACACACATACACCTAAACCACTCTTATCTTCACTCCCTACGCACTAACTTTCCTCTGCCTATGAATAGACGTATTCACTGTTGTATTATTTTTGCATATAAATAAAGACAAGTGCAAGAACAGAGCGCTGATCACAGGGCCCCCACTCTGTTGTGAACGTTCTGTGACCGCCCTTGCAAGTAAAGATCTACAGTGTGTCTCTTCACTCTTAGACTCTTAGCTGAAGAAGTGTCATTTAGAATAAATCTCTTGACAGGTGTGTAATAACAAAGTGCCAAAGAGGAAAGACATTAGAAACAACCATCTGTTGCTGCTGACTCTCTAATCCGATTATCCCATCATTTTAATCTGAGGGAGATTATTCACAAGTAGAAAACATTGAAGAAAGCTGCCAACGTTGACACCAATGCTCTGTGCAATGCTCAGAGTAACTATAAAACCTAAATGCTACATCCCAGACTCTAAATTTAATAATAGTACAATTAGATCAAGTATGGCTTTTTGGAAGGGTTTCTTCTCCTCACACACTCTGGAAATGACCAAATTTTCAATTCAAATGGCCTAAAAAGCAGAGGAATAAAAACACCCTTAAAAGAACATGGCAGCACAGCTTAGGACAAACCCAACAAGGTCTGGATCAATGTCTACTGGACGGACAAGACATTTGGAGAAAACCAGACTTGGCACCTTGACACCTCATACCAACTGTCAGCAGGTGGAGAGGTGATGATTTGGGCTTGTTTTGCAGTCACATGGCCCAAGGCCTGTACTGTGAAACAGGATTTCATCTCATTATGGTAACACAGAAGTGGGCAACTCCAGGCCTCGAGGGCCGGTGTCCCTGCAGGTTTAAGATGTGTCCTTGAACCAACACAGCTGATTTAAATGCCTAAATTAGCGTCCTGAAGTTCTCCAGAGGCCTGGTAACGAACTAATCATGTGATTCAGGTGTGTTGTCCCAAGGTGAGATCGAAAAGCTGCAGGACACCAGTTCTTGGGGCCTGGAATTGCCCACCCCTGTGGTAACATAAGGTTTGACCCTGGGTTTTATGTGCTATGATTAGGGCTGTTCGATATAACGATATGTATTGGATGACGATATAAAAACGTCTATCGTTTCATTTTACGCTATCGTTTGTTTGGCAGTGTCACAAAATAAACTGTTTACGGCAATTTTTTTTCATGGTTTTGATGGTCACTGTAGTGTAGTTCTCTCTTTCTCTTATATTTAATATAATCACACTACGGACGGACAAGCGCCTGTTTTTATGCATTGTCGTTAGCAACAACGACGGTAAAACCATCGTATGTCCGCTGGTTTATTTTCCACATAAACCTTTCACAATGAAGCTCAAGATCCTGTTGAGACTTTTCAAAATAAACTGAATCACGTTAAAGAGCAGATTATTTTTTGCTTCTCATCCGTAAATTGACTCAAACGTTAGAACAGGCTTTTCCCCGCAGCACGCTGTGTAATAAATACTCAAAGAAAACGGCGGCCGTTACAACTTGTGTCTAAAAACGTATAGTTTCATGCATCGGTTACTCCAGGTACACGACGCCCAGCTGGAAACACTTCACGCAATTCAAGTTGCCCGAGATTCACAGAATTTACAGAAAATGTTACATTTTTGTGATTTATATCGTTATCGTTACGATAGATATCTTATATCAGGATATAAGATTTTGGTCATATTGCACAGCCCTAGTTACGATGATATTCACTTCTTGCTAGGGCACACAGCAGACTACCTTGATTTGTAGCTCAAGAGCATCATCATTAAAAATAGAATCTTAAACTGAATTTAATTCATTCACGTTTTCCTGTTGTCTATGTTCGATAGACTTGAATTTATAATCCTAAAGCAGAGGCGCCATTTAGACTGGTAGCCTTTATAGAGATTGAAAATGTGACGTCATTCAGGGGTAAAACCGCAAAGGATTCTGGGAACGAGTGGCAAGCTGTACTAGCGCACGCAGGCTTTCAATTGAACTCAGTTACACAGCGATAAAAAGAAACAAATGGCAAGAAGCTGTTGTATTATTAACTGCAATAGCCAGTCGCATGACAGCCACGGGAAGCTGACGGGTAAAGAGATCAGTTGTTATCGTATTACGTCGTTGAAGAGAAATTGTTCGAGAGATGTTTCCGAAGTAACAAAGAGCCGACGGATGGCCTGGATATACCAAATATAACGTCTCAGAACACTCCAGCTCACATGTTAGTCTGCTCCAAGCATTCCCACAAAGGTCAGTCTTCTGTTGTAGTTAATACGTCATTTTTCATAACATAATTGGTGATATAGGTTACAAGCAAGTCTGGCGCTGAACAGAAATTGTCGTGCTATGCTTCTTTGTTTAATGTCCATAAATAGTGAATTGTCCTGACACAATATTGCGTTTCGCTTCTGTTATTACCACGGTACATTGACAAAAACATACTTTTATTCACAGGATAAAACAGTTGTTTTTATCACTAATTGTCCAGTACGATTACAGCATACAATATTATTGTCACTGCTACATTTCTGTAATGCGTACCAGAAATTATTTCCACTACTAATTAATTACCGTTGAGCTCAAAGGTCCTATTAATAAACGGTTAACGATTGTGTATTTATGATGATGATTTATGAGACTGGTAAACTTACAATAAGTACGATGGTCTTTCGTTCTACACGGTGCATTTCAAGGTCCTGTACCCATCCGTCGGTAAACTGTACCCGGGCTTGTTGCAGTGACCTGAAGTTACTAAAAACTTCATGAGTGTATGAACTCACTCCAAGAACTGTATAATTATAAATCTGAGCGTGGTGAAAGTTGGGCAGTACGCTAACGTCTTTTGTCCACTCTGTGTGCTCGTAAGGGTCTGACCCAGGGGTGGGCAATCTCAGTCCACGAGGGCCGGTGTCCCTGCAGGTTTTAGATGTGTCCTGAACCAACACAGCTGATTTAAATGGCTAAATTAGCTCCTCAACATGTCCTGATGTTCTCCAGAGGCCTGGTAACGAACTAATCATGTGATTCAGGTGTGTTGACCCAAGGTGAGATCTAGAACCTGCAGAGACACCGGCCCTCGTGGACTGAGATTACCCACCCCTGGTCTGACCCTCTCACTCCTTTGACTTTTTCCTCGTATCTTTTCTTTGACTTTTCATCAAGTCTGTCTTTGTACTGACCGGCATTGTTCTCCTTCGTTTTGTACATTCCTTTTTTGGGGGGCAAAGAAAAACCAAGAATTTATTGGAACCGGAGAATGAACGTTTTGCGGTGCTGCAAATGCTTGCATTTGATTGTTTCGCCACGGGTTCCTGGCATGCAATGCGCGAAAGTCACGTGGTCTGTCAATCTCTATATACAATTCACATGTAATCTAAGTCTACGTGCAAATTTGAATTCGTAATGAAATTGTTATTTAAATATTAAATCAATGAAATACTAAGTATAATTTATCAGGTTCTACTGTCTTGATATCAGAATTATCAAATACAACTCTTGTAATTCATTTAATTTTTATTTAACTTGGAAAAAAAAACAAAAAAACAACATACATGGTCTGCTTTCTTTCCAGCCTTCATGAAGGCCAAACTTTATTGATATAGTAGATCTTGTCCAGTCTTAGTAATCAGTAATAATCAATAATAAGTACTGTTCCTCTCACACTTGCTACTAAGCTGCTGACTTGTCTCCAGCAGCTGTGTTGCTTTCACTCTGTAATAACCGTTTAAAAACTTAAATTTTCTAATACTAAAATTTTATTTTCCTTTGATTCTATAACTGTAATTGTTCAGATGCAACTAAAGCATGGGAACCCACAGGAGAAACCTTGGGTTAATTTAGCAGCTAAAAATCTTTCTGTGGCACCTTATCCTCACTAACAATGTTTCACTAAGTGAGTTCAGATAACATAAACATACCCTGGTTGAACTTGCTCCATAGTAGAGTACCTTGCAGTCACTGAAGCGACCTCAGCATAACTGAAGTCCTGTGTGGGAGCCTTTAGAGAGCTGTGCATAAGCAAACACCTGCAAACCTCAATGAACTAAGGCAATACTGTGAAGAAGTGGATTGAAATGACCCCAGAATGATGTGACAGACTCAAAGTCACACAGAAAACAAGTTAAAGTATTGTTGCTAAAGGTTTTTCTAGAAGCTAGTCGATAACAGAGGGACTTAGTTTTTCAACATTTTTTGCATTTTGGTTTCATTTTTATTAAATAAATAATGACATGGTGTAATAGGTCCTGGGCTTTTGTTTATCTGAGGTTGTATATACCTGCTAAGGACCTGACAATTTTGTCAAGTCCTGAAAACCTTAGAATGTTAAAAGACGAAAAACTTTTTTTCAGGTGATACTGATCCACAGTGAAAAAATACACACTTATTTCTGCTTTTCAGAACGTGTCTTTAAGGACATATCAGGGAAAATCTGTTTGCTGCACCTCCAGGAAACTGCGAAAACATCTGGTTTTACAGCGGTGCTCACACTTGCTGATGAGCACTGGATAAATTCATATGAAACTGTGTAATACATCCCGTGTTTTTGTTCATCGAAAGGTTGCATATACTGGCTAAGGAGCCAATTATTTTTTATGTCCGGACATGTAAAATTTAGAATAGTGTATAAGGAGTGAATTTGTATTTTGTTTTTCCACATGAGTGTACAACTGAGTGGAGAAAACAACATCAACATTTAAAGAACAATTTAAAAAAATATGAGTTCTTAGAGAAGGGTTTTTCAGGATTCTTCAAAACTAAAATACTCACCAACAACAAGTTTAATGCGGAATGTTTGTTCTGGCTGCAGACGTGGAAAATCACAGGTGTAGACTCCACTGTCAGCCACCGTGGTGTTTCTGATGATGATGGAGGCGTTACCAAACTGCAGCTCTAGTGGAAAATGTGAGACCCGTCCTCTGAAGTGCTCGTCTTGACCTGGAAGGCCATTATTGTAATGAATGCCACCGTTGTACATGAACACCTCCCGTCTATTTGGACCATCTTTCCTCCAGTCAAACAGCTTTTGTTCAATGTTCTCCTTGGTGCTGATTGAGCAGGGTAGGATGGCGTCACTCCCTTCTGATGCAACTACTTTGATTTCTGAACCTGAAGGACAAAACATTTTTTAATCATGAGTAACAAATGGGAATGGTAAGCAATGGGGTTCCATTGCTCTGAAACAACAGTTTACATTGTAGGCCTGGGTATCGCCACGGATTTCTAGAATCGATTCGATTCTGATTCACAAGGTCAGGGAAATTTTGCCTCAGACAGTAAGAACTATTATAATTCTGATCACATATCAGTACATTTCCATATTTTTATATCTATAAAAAGAAAGCTGACACTTGCCAGACAAAAACATGAAGGCGACTTCCCTGGCCTGAGATTTTATAGCAGATGACCTAGAAAACATTCTCTCACACACACACACACACAGAGAGGGAGTGGGGGTGGGGGGGTGGGGGGAGAGTGCGAGAGAGAGAGCGAGAGAGCGCGAGAGAGAGAGATTTAACCTGAGAATCTGGCATTTCGGGAAAAATAGATTTATATTTAAAAATAGATTCAGGATTTTAATGAATCGATATCATATTATCCAAGCTAGAATCGATTTTAATTGATAAATCGATAAAACACACCCCTAGTTACATGTATGTTAGCCAGCAACTAGGCAACTGTTTTTCTTATTTTTTTATTTTTTAGAAATAATTATGAAAAATTACATTGAAGCAATGAGATAACAATGAGACCAGATCTATTTAAAGCAGACCAGTTTAAAATTTGTTACATTTTTATTCCTTTTACAGAAACAGGTCACTGTCCTTTTCTACAGGTGTAGATAACCCTCAATGTCTACATGTATTTAAAATTGAGACGTGGGCACCGGCCGGAGGTGAGGTTGTACACCCTGACGGTCTTCTGAGTGCCATGTAGCGTGCCCACCCCCAAGGTCCTGTATGTATGTGTTATGACAGTGTGAATAATGTGGATGTCCAAGTTGTGGAATAAAACTGAGCAACAGGCAGCCATTTTTAAACAAAATTTGTCCTTTAAGGTTGAGTTTTTAGTGAAAAAAAATAAAGCCACTTATTTAAAAATAAAGTTTAAAAAGTATACAGATATATTTGCACAAGTACTAAAACATAGTAAAACGTAAAAGCATGTACAGGGCACTAGAATGTGACCAAATTGAGCAAATGCGCCCAAATTCTTCAATGGTGAGACTAAAAAAAAAAATAAATAAATAAAATAAAATCTGTTCGGGTACCAAAAAGACAAAAAACAAACAAACAAACAAACAAACAAAAAATCTCTGCAACTCTCTGTGTGGTCAACAACAGACACATTATGCCCGTATCGTGGACTAAACCAATCAGAGATAGTCAGGGGCGGGACCTCTATGATTGGCCGTGGTCCAGTTGAAAGTGCAGGTGGAGAGAGGGAGGTGAGTAGTTTGAATAAAGCGATATCGATTCATTAAATCCTGAATTGACTTTTAAATATAACTTTTGCCAGATTCTCAGAATAAAGCTCACAAAACTATTTCAACAACCACCAAACAGCAAATGAGAGCAGGTACATGTGTAACCGGTGGGATTCTGCGTTGTGTCTGACGATAAAAGGTAAAAGAAAGAAAGACCTCTAAATAAATAGCTTGCCCACTCCAGCTCCTATGACCAAATACAAACAGTGGGGAAGAGGGTTAGCTTAACCCACCACAACTTCCAAGCTAGCAAGAATTATCTATTCATGCTAGTGTTCACGTTCCCCAGAACACACATATGGCACACACATACTACACATTTGTAACATCTAACAAAAAAACAGGCTTAATAATGACAATAATTGAACTAAAATCACAATCAGAAACATCCAGGTGGCTAAATATGCATTATATGAGCGTTTTACAGTGTTGGGAAAGAAATTACACCAACCTCTCCCACAGGGGAATTGTAGAAAAGGGGAGAGGCAAAAGGGGTACACTGTATTTATATAATTGCACCAAAGAAGAAGAAGAAAAGAATGAGGAGGGGCTCTAACTGATAATGAACATAACTACAGGCTTGGAGGTCCTAAAAGTCAGGTATAAAAGGAACAGTTTGGGGGTTTAGAACACATTCTGTGTAATTATAACAATGTGATTTATGACCCTGTTACACATGGATGGAGGGATTATAGAAATCAGTGATGATACCCAGCCCTAGTGAGCAGCCTAGGCCTGACAGAAGTGGATGTAGCTGTGGGTAATAAGAAAAGAACAATTGATAACTTTTTTGTTAAGTTAAGGCCTGATTCGTCTGAAATTCATAGGCAGTGCTCTGACACGGTGCCATCAATCTTTGAATGCGGAAAAAGCACAGTGTATACAGAAAACACATTATATGCTGTGATAAATGCACTGCCCAAGTGTCCCCTCTCCCCACTGCCTTTCAGCAGCATGCAACAGCAAACAGGTCGTCAGAGGAGACCGAGATGATGATTAAGTTTACCATTTTTTACAATATTGACAAAGCACTTTAAGCGCAAGATTGTTAGTTAATAATTTAGAAATGAATATTGTCTGAATGGACTGCAACTCCCCCCCCCCCCAAAAAAAAAATGTGCACATATAAAACTGCAGTTTAAGCGATGGCGGTTGAAAGATTTGAGGTGCGCCCATGGCAAAAAGTTAGTCTAGAGCCCTGACGTAGTATCTAGCTATATGCCAAGTTAGCTAAGTAGTATGAATGCTGGGTCTGACTACGAACTTATATCTGTAAACTAAAAATTAGCATTAGTATCCTTACCGGGTTCACCTTCAGCTGATGCAGATAGTATCAGAAGGGCGATACACAACCACAAACACTCGGATGCTGACATATTTAAAAGACTCCGACAGGTCTCTTAAAGTTAGCGCTTATGGCTATAGAAGCTATCCTCCGGCTTAGCTCTCAGGCTAAATATAAGTCAAAATGACTGTGGATGATTTTGAAAACCCGAAAAACAATCCCAATGTAGACTAAAAGTTAAACGAATTTCTACAGCTATAAGGTTTAAATGGAACCACAACAAAAACTGTTCGTTTTTTGTTTTTTACGATTTCCGGTGTTGTTGTCTCTTATTGGCTGTTGGCAACAACTGAATGGTGCATTACTGCCACCAACTGGTATGGAGTGTAAACTGGAACACTGCTTAAAAAAACAAAACTTAAACAAACAAAAGAACCCTCAAATCCTTCCAAACAATGTTCCCTCTTTTAGAAAATGAAATAATGTCTGATAACATTTACTTCCAGATTCCTTTTGCAATAAATCAATAAGATCCAGTTTCATTTTTATATTACTGAGGTTTTGGATCAATTGTCTCCTCTCCACCTGATACTTCTGACAGTGATATATAACATGTTCTATCGTTTCTTCTTATCCACAGTAGTCACATTTCCCTGTATTAGGTTTCCCTATCATGAAAAGTGTAGTGTTCAAACCAGTATGTCCAAACCTCATTCTTGATATGACCACATGTTGTGTTGTCGGGCTGTGAGCTGCAAAGCTACAGCCGTATGCGTACAGCAACCGTGTGTGAAAAGTGGTCAATAAAGAGATGCTCAAAAGCATGCTCATGAAAACATCGTCGGGTCTGCCGTGATAGATTTACAATGGAACTTCTGCTCCTGAACCTCTGCGCACAGTTTAGTCACTTTCATCTTTACGCAGGACTGTAAGCTGTCATCTGTGAGGCGTGGGCGGTGTTTGTTTTTAAACATAGTTCACGGTTAAAAACAAACACCTTTATCCCCGTCCTCTTCTCTGCTGTTTTTTTCTCCTCTTTTCTTTCTCCCTTTTCTTTTCCTCATTCAAGTCTGTCCCGTATCTAGCAAGTGAAAATAACAAATAAAATAAACAAAAGGTGAATCAAATAGACCATTACGGCAAGGCTGGGATGGTCCATTTGGTAAAGTAAATCCGTTGGGCATCTTTCTTCGCCTTTACACAATAATTCTGATGGCAAAAGAGCCAAACGGGACAGGCAAACCCCACCCCCCCCCAAAAAAAAAAAAAAAAAACAAACAAACCATAGTTCACGGTGGAGCTGTTGACATAATGTGGATCTGAAGATCCATAATAGGCCTACCTGGGGTTGAAAGTCTCGGTAAATGGACGGCGTTTCGGCGGGTACACCGGTTTCCGCGATTGTGACGCTTACTTTGAGCGGCGAAAAATGATAAAATATAATTTTATTTTTATATTTCAAAATCACAATAATCTTCCAATTTAGAACTACAAAGAACTAACACAAAAAACACACTTCAGCTAAATACTTGTAATTTATTTTCCCAAACCACGTGCAGCCGCAGTAAGGACTAAAGAGCCGCATGCGGCTCCAGAGCCGCAGCTTGCCGACCCCTGTTCTAGGTGATGCCGTACAGTGTGTGGAGGACGCTACAAATCACGTTATCAGTTGACCTGTTACGCCTTTATGCGTCATTTATATTATTAAAAAAATATTTATTGTTAACAAATACGAGTACAGTATTATTACAGTATTATTACATATTAAATTAGCACTTTTCTACTCTCTGGGAGTACTCAAAGCGCTGTATACAACATGCCACATTCACCCAATCACTGACTCCAAACTGAGTGCTTTTCTAACAACATTCACACACATTCACACAACCTGGGGTTAGTATCTTGTCCAAGGACACTTGGCATGCACACTGGAGGAGCCAGGGATCGTACCACCAACCTTCCGATCAGCAGGTTACCTGAGCTATACAGCCACCCTTATCTCTCATCTCTGCAGTGCTCTGCAGTTGAGGATATTCGTATATACCTCAGCTAACTCTGCCACACAGTCTTGTCACTCCATCTGGGCCCGCTGCCTTCTAAACTTTAATCATCTCTGAATTGAATTATTCTATTTTATTTATATAGCGCCAAATCCCAACAACAGTCGCCTCAAGGCGTTTTATATTATACAGTAGATCGTACAATAATAGATAGAGAAAAACCCAACAATCATATGACCCCCTATGAGCAAGCACTGGCGACAGTGGGAAGGAAAAACTTCCTTTTAACAGAAAGAAATCTCCGGCAGAACCAGGCTCATCTGCTGCGACCGGTGGCGGTGCATTCTGGAGAATGCGTTTTACCTCAGCAGGATGCAAAGTAAGTGGCTGGGTGTCAGTGGCTGGAGCTGGAGTGACAGTTGTCGCTGCGTCACTTCAAATTGGCTGAAGAAATGGTTGAGCTGCTCTACTAAATAGTCACTACTGCTCAACAGTTTGCTGTTGTAGTTCTGTCCGGTGACTAGTAACAGACCTTGCCAAGCACAGCCGGGGTCCGAGCTTTCAAAGTGGTGATTAATTCTCCACCTGTACATGGCTTCAGCATCTCTGTTGCCCATTTTGAGGTTTGCTCTGGGCGTGCTGTACTGTTGTCTCTTGGAGAATATTTAACAAGTATTTCATTTTTACGGTGAGTCACGCGGTAATGGCTCATTTCATGTGCCAATTTTATTTATTTACACTGTAATGTAATAAACGTTTGCTTACGAATCAATATTAACCCGATATATTCGCCAACTCTTCTCTTAATAAGTGATTAATAAACCTCCTTACCGGCATGCGGTCCACATTATAGTCCATGATCTCCAGTGAAGTCCAGTCATAGCGCAGATCTTTGATCCATCTTATGTCCAAACCTTTTAATAAAACTTGTTTTCTTTCAATCTTTGTCATATTACAAAGATTGAAAGACCGGGTTTTCTTTTCTGCAGACCGCTGCCTGCGTTTTGAATTCTTCTTCTACTATGGTTAATAAATCAGCTTCCGGCATTGGCGCCACCTATCGAACATCACTGGAAATAGTGTGGTAGAGGGGGTATTCTACTTTTTAACTATTTGATATGTTGTTGAGGTTAGCTACATTGTAATTATTTTAACAAAGAAATGTTTAACTTTAGGCAAATAAATGTATCATAGTATTATTATATAAAAAGCCAACTTCCAAGCTGCAACAATAATATCAAATAATATGATGAATAAAGTGTGTTTGTATAGAATTTGGCGCAGTTCTGGGAAAATAAGAAGTTCACCCCATACTTCAGTAGCTTATATAATGACGTTTAGCAACAATAATGGTTTCCTGTATGACTTTATGAGTCTTATAATAATGTCAAGGAATTTTGGCTTATTCCTCTTTACATCCTTCCTTCACTGTGGGGATTTGTTTATGTAGATGTTTTTTCTTTGTCTATGCTCAAATCAGTCCTAAAACAAGAATTAAGACCAATTAATATCAAAACAACTGGAACTGTGTATTGTTAAATCACTGCTCACATTTAATGTGATTTTAGCCTCTAAAGATAAGTCTGGCTTTTTATGATTTGTCTTCAACAATGGTGTTTGTTGTGGAAATGCGTAGCTTTGGGTCACGTGGTGTCGGTAATAGTAGTAGTGATTGCTATATCACCCGTTTACAGCCTGAGGATTTTTTGTGAATGAGTGGGTAATGGGAAAAGTCGACTTTTGCTGACCGCTCAAGCCTGGAATGTTTTGATCACTGTTTTTCTATGGATTTTAAGGATTTGATAACAAGGAGTTTTTAACCTGGAACTTTGACTTGTGTTTTGAACAGCGGGCGTGTCAACATTATTCCCCTATTCAGCTGCTCTACGACTCAAAGTTTTGACAGTCGCCAATAGTGCTGAAAACACCATGTATGTAAAGGTCTACGATTTGCTGCAGAATCCTAATTCTTTTATTTTATTTTACACTTTGCATTTGCTCCTTGACTTTAGGGATCTTCATCACAAGTTGCCAAATATTTGGCAAAAACCTGTTATTATGACCCAGGCCATAATTATCTTTTTTTTATTTTAAAATTTTATTGCTATCACTCCTCCTTGTCTGAGGATGGTGTGGCTCATTTTCTTTCTGTCTTTTCAATTACATGAGCTCTGGGTTGCAGTTAGCCATTGGTTGTAGACTGAGACCAGACAACACCAGCTGGGGTCCGCTTATTTCTTGATTCCATATCAAGCCATTTCAGGCCAGAGAGATAGAAGCTGCCATCCGTTTTTGGCAAAACAACTTTATATCCTTTATTTAGGAATGTAAAACTCTCATTGACATTAAAAATGTCTTTTTCTAGAGAGATCTGTCCAAGAGGGAAGAGTTATACAAAGATATTTTAATTGGCCAAAAGGACTGGATTCATTTTATTGTATACCACAGAGTATGGCGAATAAAGCTGAGTCATAAAGATAGTTGTAAAAAACACAATTTCTTCACGTTATACATCACAGAAACACTGGAAATCACTTTTTGGCAATGTTAGACTATGGCTACGTTCACACTGCAGGTCTCAATTGTCAGGTTCCTGGGTCTGTTGACCCAGCATTTTAAGTTTTAGTTTATTTGGATGTTTTTTATGTTTAAGTTGGTTAGATTAGTGAAGTTCATTTGGTTATTAGACTCCTTGTATTTTCTGCCCCTGTATTACCTCACCCTTTGTGTTTCATGCTACATGTCTTATGTTATCAAGTTTGTATTGTCATGTCTGCATGTTTCCCGTTTTATTTTGTAGAAGTTGTGTGTTCTTTGTTCATTGTATTTAGTTTCACTTCCCCTGTCCTGTCATTAGCCTCATGTCAGTCAGCTGTTCCCCCATGTGTTCCCACTTCCCCTGATCACCTCCTGTGTATTTAAGTCCCCTGTTTTCAGTGTGTTATTGTCAGATCGTCTGCTTTGTTTTCAAGCCAAGAAGTTGTGTCAAGTTTCCTCATGTCAGGTCCATGTTCCTGTTGTAGGTTTTTATTAGTCATGGGAGGCCTTGTGAAGCGTTTCAGCACATTCCCCAAACTGTATCGATACTGTGTCGACACAGTGTTGCTGTTTTGCTCCATACTGTCACCTGCTGGACCTTAAATATCATTGCAGGCAACGTACTTGAGACTCACAACAGACAGATTCAATGACCTCGTCATACTTGTACACTGTAAGGTATTGTACTTTCCATGGAATGATTTTATACCTTTTACATGTCAAATATTGTAGACTTATTTAAAATATATAGTGTGAATGACATTAAGTGAAAATTAAAATGAAAGTATTGTGAATGTAACATTACCCATTTAAATGTAATTGACTCAGAATTTATTATAAAAAATTTTTCAGAAAAATAAGTTTATCCAATGTTTTTGCATTTAGTCTATTGCGGTTTTTTTTTTTTTTTTTTTTTTTTTTTTTTTTTTTTTGACACCATTTCGCCAGCTTTGGAAAACACACAGGCACAGATGAAGCTGGGGTACACAAAAACTGTAAAGCCAGGTGGAAAAGGTTTGGATAAGATGTCTTCCTATTACATCAGTACGTTAAAGCAGTAGACCCCAAACTAGCGTACGCCTACCCTCGGATACAAATCAGCACGGTCAAGTGAGCCCTCACTTGCAAAGTCACAGTCAAGCTAGCCGCCCCGCCAGCCGCACCTAAAATGTGGTTGCACTACTCTTACGCATATTACGGTATGGATGCCGACTGCCTTAGAAACGCAGTCTTTTGTGTCCTGACACTATTTAACTTCACAATCCACTCCGTTTTGGTTCATCTCCACTTTTCCCCTTGTGATCCACAGCCAAGATTACTGTACGAATCAGAGAAAATTAACAATAAAATTTGCCTAATATACAGTACTGTACTTTTAATATCTTCATCTTTGACCTCAGATTACATATAAACTGTAAGAGGTGACACAGATATCTCACTGGATTCTGACTCTAGGCCGTCTCCACTCTTCACCCTGTGATCCACAGACAAATTTACTGTACGGTTTTCCAGAAAATTGATATTAAACTTTGCACAATTTACTCTACTGTATATATTCCCAACTTTGACCTCAGATTACAGGAAAACTGTAAGAGGTGCCACAGATATTTCACTGGATTCTGACTCTAGGCCGTCTCCACTCTTCACCCTGTGATCCACAGACAAATTTACTGTACGGTTTTCCAGAAAATTGATAGTAAACTTTGCACAATTTACTCTACTGTACTCTATATATTCCCAACTTTGACCTCAGATTACAGGAAAACTGTAAGAGGTGCCGCAGATATCTCACTGGATTCTGACTCTAGGCCGTCTCCACTCTTCACCCTGTGATCCACAGACAAATTTACTGTATGGTTTTTGAGAAAATTGATAGTAAACTTTGCACAATTTACTCTACTGTACTCTACATATTCTCATCTTTGACCTCAGATTACAGGAAAACTGTACGAGGTGCCACAGATATTTCACTGGATTCTGACTCTAGGCAACCCCCACTCTTCACCCTGTGATCCACAGACAAATTTACTGTATGGTTTTTGAGAAAATTGATAGTAAACTTTGCACAATTTACTCTACTGTACTCTATATATTCCCAACTTTGACCTCAGATTACAGGAAAACTGTAAGAGGTGCCGCAGATATCTCACTGGATTCTGACTCTAGGCCGTCTCCACTCTTCACCCTGTGATCCACAGACAAATTTACTGTACGGTTTTCCAGAAAATTGATAGTAAACTTTGCACAATTTACTCTACTGTACTCTATATATTCCCATCTTTGACCTCAGATTACAGGAAAACTGTAAGAGGTGACACAGATATTTCACTGGATTCTGACTCTAGGTGACCCCCACTCTTCACCCTGTCATCCACAGACAAATTTACTGTACGGTTTCTGAGATTGCTGTGTTAACAGAGTATGACAGAGGCTAAGAAAATATACTGCCTAAAATATTATCAAATTTAAACAAGAAATTACAAAATTTCCACATTTGTTGTCATTGCCGTGTGTTCAGTAGAGCATTATTTAGTCATAAAAAATACATATCATTGAAATATCATCAGTAAAAGAAATACTCTCACTATGTAAGACATGTTAGCAAATTCAGTTAATAAATATTGTATCAAATCTATACAGATGTTTAAAGGCATAATGCAAAGCATGTTTGTTTCTTATGGCTTACAAATGTGTTTGCCTTTAACAAAATTTACATTTCATTTATACAGTTTCACAGACGAAACAATAAAATAGGTTTCCTGAACTGTTCTTCATGGCCCAAATTTTGAATCCTTTTGAGGGTGATGCATTATCCATGAAGGTGGGCAATTTGTTCATTGATCTCTGACCCTCACTGACGCTGACGCCTCCTAATTCTGCTTCCAGCCTTGATGATTAATTTGTTCTTCCTTTTGGCATCCCTGTCACTGATGCTGTCACCAGTTGTCCACCAGTCTAATCTGCAATTCCGGTGAACCCAGAATTACCTGTATCTTTGTAATGTTTCCAAAAATATACACTATATGTTGATGGGCATTGTCCCACTTTTTTTCCTTTACAAGTAATAATCTCTATGGTTTTAATGACAATTCATATACAGATTGTGGAGGACTTTTTATTCAACACTAAAAGTAGTTACTCATCAGCAGACTGTAGTACAATTTCAGCCTACCGTTAATAAACCCATCCAATGCAGCGTTATCAGAGAAATTATGCAAATGATATGTTTTTATGTACTAGTAATCTATTTATCATTTATCATGATTCCTGCTCTGATGATTATTTTCTTCTCCTTCTGTAATTTTAATAGATAAAGGATGTTGAACATTAAGCTCCAAACAGGATGAATGAGGAAGACCACAGAGGAGAATCATGGATGTAGTGAAAGAATACATGCAGATGGTTTTTTTCATGGTCGAGGAGCATCTTCTGATACTATTTTAACACTAGATTTACTAAACCTGTGCAAATTTGCGTGAGAAAAAACTTCCCTAAACCCAACACCCCCTAGAATTACTGGGTTTTTTATTTTCTGGTGCAAGTCCTTGCAATGCCTTTATTTTAGTGAGGTAAGTACACAATCTGTTATTTCTGCACAACAGACCCTTGTTAAGTATAACAGACAGACTTCTCAGATAAGAGGAGCAAAGAAAAACTGAAGAAGAATATTCACCTTATGTTTAATTTCTACCTTCATTAAAGAGACTCAGGTTGATAAATAACTTGTAACCAGGTACATGTCTGAAAATTTCTTTTGTGTAATGTATTTTCTTATTTTTGTTGCATGAAGAATCTGTGTATGTGGACACTCACTATTTGCCCTCTTTTTCAGGTCCTCACGTGTGTCCTTTACAAGCAGAGACTCGCTGATAGACGACTCTGTTACCAGTTCTAGGGCTGACGCACCCACCCACGTCCCCACCCCCGGTGTATCCTTTACAGGTATGTAAGTTTCTAAAGAAATAAATCACATTGACCTTCAAAATGTGGTTAATCTTAACCAAAGTCCTCAGTTATGGGAAAATGAACTGGAAATGCAAGTTGTGCAACTTCACAACCACAAAAAGATTAGACCTGCTGAAACACATCAGGCTAATACATGGGCATTTTGGTCGAGTTCACTCCATACCCTGCCTTCATGCAGATTGCCCTTGCACTATCAAGACATGGGGTGCATTAAGGACACATTTGTCAAGGCATCATTCACAGTCATCCAAGCCAGGCAACATCCTTTCGTTCACATGCATTGTCTGTAATTCATGCTCTTTTGACAATGAGAGGCAGTTTTTTGAACATCTTGGTGGCCATCTAAAAAAGTTTGAAACTGTGCCATGTGTTTTTGAGGATTGTGATTATCTTTTGCAGCGTATGCGTGCCAAAGGAGGAGCTGCTGGTTCCAAGATGAGACCTTGGCTGGACACTTTGAATGACGTATGTTATTTGACTTTTTTTCACAAATATGTAATTATGGAGGGCTGCAGTGGGTAGCAAGGAGGTCCTGGGTTCAAATCCTGGTCCAGGGTCTTTATGCATGGAGTTTGCATGTTCTCCCTGTGCATGTGTGGGTTCCCCCTGGGTACTCCGGCTTCCTCCCACAGTCAAAAAACATGACTGTTAGGTTAATTGGTCTCTCTAAATTGTCCTTAGGTTTGAGTGTGTGCGTGCATGGTTGTTGTTTATCCTGTCTGTCTCTATGTTTCCTTGTGATTGACTGTCCAGGGTGTACCCACCCTCTCACCTGTTGAAAGCTGGAGAGAGGCATCAGCCATGTTTTTAAGTAATTCAGTCTTAATGTATGTAAATCACTCCACTTAGTATTTTCACTAAATTGTATCTCCCTACAGACACAGAGCATTGAGAAGAAAAGGGATCTCCTTATCTGCTACCTCGGGGAAAGACAAGAAGATCTTTTTCATGACTGCCAGCTATGTCATATTGATAACAGATTACTAATTAACTCAAGGGATCCTAATGTTCTTCTCTCCTATCCCCTGTTCTCCCCTTCTCCATTCATCTTCTTTCCGCTTCCCTCTTTAGATCAACTGAAATATATTGAAAAAGCATCTTAAATAAAATAAAACATGTGTATGCTTTTTGTTTCTTTCTTTTAACACGTAGGAATGTGAGGATTACACAGACAATATGATGAAGGTGATCGTGATCCACAACATCATGGCTGAGGAGGATCCATCAGATGTGTTCATTGTGATTGAGGGAAACCAAGTGATGGAGGGATGTGGAAGTCGAACAAAGGCATGTGTACTGCTGATGGGACTGATATATGCCCTCAACCTCGAATATCTGAAGGAGCTGAAGAACACATTTGACACTTTTCAAAAACTGTTTTTGGAACTTGATGGGGCGAAACTACTGAACAAGGTCCACAGCCTCAAAAATAATTTATGCAATGCACACATTTCCCCTCTTGTTCCCAGATGTTTGATAACGTACATGCACAGAAACAACCTTGTAGAGTTTCTGTGCTTTTGGCTTTTAAAATGGACTAAGTCGCCTTGGAAAGTGTTGTCTGCATTACCTGTTGTGTTGCACTTTATTCTGTGTTTTTATGGAATAAAAACATTGAGATAATGAACCATTTGAATATCTTTTTGGGGGGGTACATTTTACCTTATATGAATAGGTAATGTTTATTAACTGATAATAATTAAATTTCATTAGTAATTATCAGGTATTACCAACTAGCAAACAAGAGATAATTTTACCTAATTTCAATGAGTAAGTAGCTGTTGAATGTATACATAAATATGGGGTAAATTTTACCCAATTTAATTAAGTATTTCTTAGGTTTTTATTGAAGCTATTTTATACACAATATATTGAACTAAATAAACCACAAAAAAGGCTATGCAAATTGTTACCTCAGATTTATTGGGTAAATTCTATAGATGAGTTTTTACAGTGTACAGTTTATATGTAATCTGAGGTCAGAGATGAAGATATTAAAAGTACAGTACTGTATATTAGGCAAATTTTATTGTTAATTTTCTCTGATTCGTACAGTAATCTTGACTGTGGATCACAAGGGGAAAAGTGGAGATGAACCAAAACGGAGTGGACTGTGAAGTTAAATAGTGTCAGGACACAAAAGACTGTGTTTCTAAGGCTGTCGGCATCCATACCGTAATATGCGTAAGAGTAGTGCAACCACATTTTAGGTGCGGCTGGCGGGGCGGCTAGCTTGACTGTGACTTCGCAAGTGAGGGCTCACTTGACCGCAGTCAAATCAGCACATGGGATTAACTATTAAACAAATGCACAATCTGCACAAACAAATAACTGCACTAATTACAATGCCAAATTACAACTTGGCCTATGGCATCAATTAGTGCACAAATATACATAAACCATCAAGTTACAGGCAAAATACATGAAAATAATTCAAGCTGCGGTCAACAGAAAGTTTTGCCTTATGCTCACCCTACCTTTCTGCTCATCAACATTAGGTGCGGTGAACAGCTGAGTGCAACCACATTTATCATCTACCACACCCATGAGACACGCCCCACACCCGTGCACCAATACAGTGAGTCCATTTAAACCAACCCACTTAGGCAAAAAAGGAGCAACTCATGTGGCTCCTATCTGAAGATGCATTTTCCAGTGACCGCACAGGTGATTGTCCAACAACAATGTGTTCGTCAGATTTGGATGCTAGCATTTTTACACTAGCACAAGTGTAAAAATGGTTAACTTTTTGAAAGCCAGGCCGCTGAACTCCCGCTTATTTGCTGCGTTGTGCAATGAGATCGGCAGCGAGCATGAGACATTATTACTCCACACAGAGGTTCGCTGGCTATCTAGAGGGAAAGTGCTGACCCGTTTCTTTGAGCTGAGGGATGAACTTAAAGTTTTCTTCAGTAACCATCCCTTTGAGCTCTCTAAACATTTGCATGATGAAGAGTACCTTACGTGCCTGGTTTATCTGTGTGATATATTTTCTCGTCTGAACAAGCTCAATCTCGGATTACAAGGCGTTTCTGCAACTATAATCAATGTTCAAGATAAATTTGAGGCCATGATAAAGAAGTTAAACCTTTGGAAGAACTGCATGCATGCAAACAACACTGAAGTCTTTCCCGTGCTGCATGATTTTCTGTGCTTAAATGATCTCACACTATCAAAAAGTGTAAAGCGCGAATGTAACGTGCACTTTGAGGAGCTGGCGGTGCAGTTACGCCGATACTTCCCAGAGACTGACAGTTCAAATGATTGGATACGTCACCCGTTCACCGCCGTGCCTACTTCGTTATCACCGTCTGACCAGGAGAGCCTAATTGAGATCGCCACAGATGGATCTCCAAAAGTTGAACACGCTCAAAAGACCCTGGTGGATTTCTGGATAGGACTGCGCACTGAACAGCCCGCGCTGGCTAAGCGTTTTGCTCTGTAGTTAGTTCCAGGCTTGGTCTTGTATTCCTTGAGCTCGAGTTGACATGTAATCCATGCCACCTCAGTGGCACATATTACACAATTAAGACACCCGACAGGAAGAAAGAGTCCAGTACATCATGTCAACCCCTTAAAGAAACATGTTAAATATGGGAATAGTCCCATCAGTACTCCTGTGACCCAGGAGCTATGTGGTTCTCCTGACTGTAGTGTCACCCTCTTACAGTCTATACGAGGAGGGGTTGTTTAGTTCTATGCTCGCTGTTCAAAAACAGCATGAGACTGACCTTCATCAGAGCTCTGTAATAAATAACCAGAATATTACTGTTACAAACAAGAAGATGAAAGGCAGCAATATTTATTATTATTATTATTGATAATAATATAATAATAATATAATACAGTTTATTTAAAAGCACCTTTCAGAACACTCAAGGACACTGTACAAAGCAAAGTAGTAAAAGCAGGCATAAAAGCAGAGAACATACAATAATGAGAAAAATAATGAAAGGAACACATTAGAGGTTAGCAGAGTGGAAATGTTATGTGGAATAAGTTATTTTTAACAGGTGAGGTGCTTGGCAGGGGCCTGGCCCTTGGATCTCGGGTCTCTGCCCCGGGGCTTGTCCACCCTTCCCCTGGTGGCTGCAGTCCACTGTGGGCTATTAATAATCAAAAACATAGACACTGGGTCACTAGACTTCAGTGAGAGACTGAGATTACCAAAAAGCACCACTGAATGACACAGGAAATCATTCCCACCTGTGGCCATCTCCTGTAAAACTCCTCCATCTAATAAACTGTAAACACTGCAATAATTACACCCTTTTTGCAAACACTCTTTTTTTGTTCAGTAATGTTGCTGTCAATTTTATTGATATTTATTTATAATCACATCTGTCAACCCTGGATATTTATTATTTAGTGATTTGTATATATTGTGCTATTCCTTATATCTTAACATATTGTATTGTTAAATAGTTTAGTCTGTTTTTGTTAATGTTACTGTACTGGAGAAACTGTAACCCACATAATTTCCATATGGATTTTGATTCAGGACCATGACAGGGATTCCCCCAATCCTCCCCTCCCTCTCGTCTACATGTCCAATCTTCAGCTTAATTATTTTTTTACCCCCAATAGGCATGAAAATGTCAATTGATTTGATCTTTAGTGCTGCACCTCGAAACAGTCGACTGTCCAAAAAACAAAAACAAAAACAAAAAAACAATTAAAATCAGCAGCAGAGCAGAAGACACTTATTGGTGGGGGGAATGATCATGATCACTATCCATTTCAACTTTTCATTAAGTCACTAAGTGCCGCTGTTAAAAAGAAAATCACTAACTAAATAAAAATTATTCAAAACATCAGGACACTCAGGAAAAAAAAAACTGAAATATTCCTACATTATTCAGACGCCTAACATAATGTAAAAGTAAAACATTTTATTTGGATTGCATTCATTTTAGCTACATGAACTTAATAAATTGGCAGCTGGGAGTATTTAAAAAACAGTTTATAATAATTCAGTTAAATAAGCACGGGATATAATTATGATAATCATTATATAATTCATTGTCAGGGTAGGCTGATGAACACAGTGTGTGATGCGGGGCAGGCTCAACTGAAAAGTACAACCAACACTGTAAATAAAAACCTCACTGACTTACCACACTGTGTGCTCTGGGCCCTTTTGTCACACTTTCCTTTTTGATAAAGCATAAAGTTAGTGTTGGATCAGGTGACCCTGAATCCACCCTTAGTTACGTTGCAGTAAGTCTAGGCTGCTGAGAGATTCCCATGATGCACTGAGTGTTTTGTTTTCACTCACCTTTTTTCCCCCATTTGTTATGTGTTTATACACCTCTGTACATTTAATCATTAGTTATTATTAATCTATGGTTCTCTTCCACAGTGTGTGTTTGTCCTTTCTGCCATTCTGAGCCTGGTTCTGCTGGAGTTTTTTTCTTTTAGAAGTGAGTTTTTCCTTTCCACTGTTCCCAGAACACTTGCTCATAAGGGGTTATTTGATTGTTAGGGTTTTCTCTGTTTTTTTCTGTATCTTTGTAGGGTCTATACGTCGCAATGCAAAGCGCCCTGAGGCAACCTGTGTTGTGATTTTTTTGCTATATAAATAAAACTGAATTGAATATAACAAAATTAGCTCGCTGTGCTCTTTAGGTCTTTTTTTTTTTTTTTTTTTTTTTTTTTAACCATGACCCTATTCAGATAGAAGCTGCTTAACTGATGTTTGTGATATTGAATCAGAAGAGGTATACCAGAGAGATAGAAGCCAGGAGAATGAACCAGATGTTCTCCACAGAACCAGCCAATGTGTATGTCTGTGAAGGTTCTCAGTCATCCAGGTTATCATAGTCTAAACAGCTTGCAAAGAAAAGCGTCTGGACTTCTTTGAGTTGCTTGAAGACGTTTCACCTCTCATCCGAGAAACTTCTTCAGTTTTAAGGTCAAATGGCCGAGAGTCCCAGATTTAAACCCAGTGGGAGTATCCCCCCAAGAGGGACAATGAACCCCCTAATGATCCTCCACCTAATCACATGAGCCAAGGTGTGAAAATGGGTGTAAGTCACAATCAGCCAGGGTTTCGGGTGAGCTCATTGTGAAACCTGGCCCCACCCTATCATGTGATTTCCTGAGGTCAGATGGCCCAGGATGTGAGTGAGCGTTAAGGCGTCTGGGAAGGGAACTCAAAACTGGATTATAGATGGCAAACAGTTGGTTTATGTCCACTGTGAGCGACCATCTATGAACAGAGGCGGTGGTTTACGACACCAACTGTCTGCCATCTATGTTTGTATCTGTGTGTGCCTGTTTAACTATTTTGATGTGTCAGGTTGGGTCTTAGACTCTAACTCTCTCAGAACATTTCAGGCCCCGCAAGGTGTGGGGGCCTATCTCCCGCTAGCACACTGCCTGCCAGTGGGTTGGTGCGTTGTTGGTTTACTGTGTCCGGGACGGCGTGGTTGGGTATGTACTGACTCATTACTGGCAGCTCCTTGGCGAGGGCTGGCCCCCCTGGCTCGGTTGGGCTCCTTCCGCTGTGTGGAGGGCACTTGAATCTCAGGTGCACTCAGAAAAATAAAGGTGCCAACTGGAACCAAAAGTGGTTCTTTAGACTGATGCCATAGAAGAACCTTTTTTGGTGCCACAAAGAACCTTTCAAACAATGGTTCTTTAAAGAACCATTTCTTTCAGTGGTTCATTGAAGAACCTTTAAAGGTGCCCCAAAGAACCATCAAGAAATGGTATATTTCAACAACAAGTTTTTGATCAAAATTATCAAATGAACTTCAGCCTTACCTTATGTAAGGTAAGTTTCATGTTGGACTCCTGGTTCTTTGTTAGTCCAGTTTAGGATAATGTCTCTGACGTACAAACCGGATTCCAAAAAAGTTGGGACACTAAACAAATTGTGAATAAAAACTGAATGCAATGATGTGGAGATGGCAAATGTGAATATTCCATTCAGAACAGAACGTAGGTGACAGATCAAAAGTTTAATCCAAGAAAATGTATCATTTTAAAGGAAAAATATGTTGATTCAAAATTTCACGGTGTCAACAAATCCCAAAAAAGTTGGGACAAGTAGCAATAAGAGGCTGGAAAAAGTAAATGTGAGCATAACGAAGAGCTGGAAGACCAATTAACACTAATTAGGTTAATTGGCAACATGATTGGGTATAAAAAGAGCTTCTCAGAGTGGCAGTGTCTCTCAGAAGCCAAGATGGGTAGAGGATCACCAATTCCCACAATGTTGCGCAGAAAGATAGTGGAGCAATATCAGAAAGGTGTTACCCAGCGAAAAATTGCAAAGACTTTGCAGTTATCATCATCAACTGTGCATAACATCATCCGAAGATTCAGAGAATCTGGAACAATCTCTGTGCGTAAGGGTCAAGGGCGTAAACCCATACTGGACGCCCGTGATCTCCGGGCCCTTAAACGACACTGCACCACAAACAGGAATGCTACTGTAAAGGAAATCACAGAATGGGCTCAGGAATACTTCCAGAAACCATTGTCAGTGAACACAATCCACCGTGCCATCCGCCGTTGCCAGCTGAAACTCTACAGTGCAAAGAAGAAGCCATTTCTAAGCAAGATCCACAAGCTCAGGCGTTTTCACTGGGCCAGGGATCATGTAAAATGGAGCGTGGCAAAATGGAAGACTGTTCTGTGGTCAGACGAGTCACGATTCGAAGTTCTTTTTGGAAATGTGGGACGCCATGTCATCCGGACCAAAGAGGACAAGGACAACCCAAGTTGTTATCAACGCTCAGTTCAGAAGCCTGCGTCTCTGATGGTATGGGGTTGCATGAGTGCGTGTGGCATGGGCAGCTTGCATGTCTGGAAAGGCACCATCAATGCAGAAAATATATTCAGGTTCTAGAACAGCATATGCTCCCATCCAGACGTCATCTCTTTCAGGGAAGACCCTGCATTTTTCAACAAGATAATGCCAGACCACACGCATCAATCACAACATCATGGCTGCGTAGGGAGAAGGATCCGGGTACTGAAATGGCCAGTCTGCAGTCCAGATCTTTCACCTATAGAGAACATTTGGCGCATCATAAAGAGGAAGGTGCGACAAAGAAGGCCCAAGACGATTGAACAGTTAGAGGCCTGTATTAGACACGAATGGGAGAGCATTCCTATTGCTAAACTTGAGAAACTGGTCTCCTCGGTCCCCAGACGTCTGTTGAGTGTTGTAAGAAGAAGGGGAGATGCCACACAGTGGTGAAAATGGCCTTGTCCCAACTTTTTTGGGATTTGTTGACACCATGACATTTTGAATCACCATATTTTTCCCTTCAGATGATAAATTTTCTCAGTTTCAACTTTTGTTCCGTGATTTATGTTCTATTCTGAATAAAATATTGACATTTGCCATCTCCACATCATTGCATTCAGTTTTTATTCACAATTTGTTTAGTGTCCCAACTTTTTTGGAATCCGGTTTGTATGTATCATATCAAATATATGTCATATCAAAACAACCCCACACCTGCAGTTGTTTCAGTTTTCACAGGTGTTTCCTGTCAGCTGGTCAACCTCACTCAGGCGGGCATCCATATCAGCCAACCAAACGACAAGCTCCTCCTTTGTGCTTCAAAATCCCTCCATCTCTGAGCCAAGGAGCTGAGAGAGAGAAAACAAGGGTCAATTATAAAGACGAGCGAAAAGTGAAACCCTCCTCAGAAGGTCTGACTGGCATACCTGCAGTCGACCTGT
>JAQSNX010008448.1:0-12323 GCA_029532605.1 Oreochromis grahami
CCTGGGTGAGTCCGGGACGGGCGTGGGGGCTTGGGGGTCTGGGGGTGCTCTGCCCCCGGGCTGGGGCTCTGGCTGGGCCTTGGGGGCTTGGGTCCTGGTTATTGTGTCGCCAGGGTTGTGGTCGGGTGGGTGCATGGGGGCTCAGCCCCGGTGCGGGGGACCTCTGGTGCATCGGCCCAACTGGAGGGCTCTCCAACTGGTGGGGAGGCTGTTATATCTTTGCAGGAGGTCTCCTCTCTCCAGGAACTCACTCTGAAGGTAGTGGAGAGATATAGGAGAGGTGCAGAATGAACTCAACCTGGGTGTGTATTGTCTTTTGTAGTCTGGGAGAAGATTGGATGACGGGGTGGGTGCAGTTTTCTCTGCGGTGGGGTCGGGTGGGCTGCCCCGCACTCTGTGGGACTGGGCGGCGCTGCTGCTGTGGGCCCCGGATGGGCCTGGGGCCCCCCTTGCCCCGGTGGGTTTCAGGGTGTGGGGTGCGTACGGGGGGAAGCCGGGGAGCTGGCCCCAGGGAGGGGCCACCTGCCCCTCCTTTTCTTCCCTCCCCATCCTCAGCTGCCTCCCTCTTCCCGCTCCACCACACCCACACGCAAGGCTTGGGATGCAGGTGTGTCACCAGAGGGAGGCACTCCCTCTGTTCCCTTCTGGCTGCTGGTGCCTCAATTTTATTCCGCAACCTAGACATCCGCATTACTCACACTCTCATAACACATACATATAGGGCCTTAGGGTTATACAGCGTCCAGAGGGTGGTCTGTGTATTCAAACCCACCTCTGGCACTGGTGCCCAACCCTCAATTTTAAATGCATATTGTCATGTTACGGCTGTGTGCAGACAGGAATAGGACCCAAGGTGCAGACTCCGGAGACAAAACGGTGAACTCAAAACAGCTTTATTGCTGAACAAAGAAAATCTACAAAACCTAAACTGAAAAGAATCTAACAAAACACACACAGGGAGCCACAGGGAGATACACACAGCATGAGGGACGACACGACAGAGAGCACAGGAAAACACAGGGCTTAAATACACAGAGGGAGCAATCAGGGAATGGGCAACAGGAGGGAAACACAGCTGGGGCAAATCAGGACTAACGAGACAGGAAGAGCAAAACCAGATACACTAACATGAGACATGGACTTTCAAAGTAAAACAGAAAACATACACAGACTGAACTTACAGACACAGACACTGACTGGATGTGGGGATACAGCAAACTAAGGATACACAGAGATGCGAACTAGACAAGGGGATACAGCTGGAGACAGAGCAACTAGAGACGACAGACAAAAACCATAAGACAGAACTCAAAGAAACCAAAGACTAGAAATTATAAATAATATAACAAACTCAAAAACCCTGGGTCAACGACCCAGGCCTCCTAACACATATAGACACTGAGGGTTTTCAGGAGGAGCCGTGCTGCTCTCTGGCAGGAAGCACCATGCCCTCCTGTGATTTAAATGCACTTTAGACCTCATGCAGCAACACTAGGCAAGGCAAGGCAAGTTTATTTATATAGCACAATTCAACAGCAAGGTGATTCAAAGTGCTTTACAGAGACATTAAAAACAAAAACAAATAAAAAGCATGATTTAAATTTGATTAAAACAAGCAAACAAACAAACAAAACAGTATAAAATCAAAAATCAAAAATCAGAACAGTAGATAAAATCAGAACAGTAGATAAAATCAGAACAGTAGATAAAATCAGAACAGTAGATAAAGTAAAAGTAGTTAAAATGTAAGTTTTGAAATTTAAGCTTAAAAGTGTGGATTTGGTGATTTATTCAAAAGCAGCTGAGAACAGGTGGGTCTTCAATCTGGATTTAAATAAACTGAGTGTTTCAGCTGATCTGAGGCTTTCTGGGAGATTGTTCCAGAGATATGGAGCATAAAAGCTGAATGCAGCTTTTCCGTGTCTGGTTCTGACTCTGGGGACTGATAACAGACCGGATCCAGATGACCTGAGGGATCTGGAAGGTTCATACTGGGTCAGGAGGTCACTGATGTATTTTGGTCCTAAACCATTCAGAGCTTTATAAACCAGCATCAGAACTTTAAAGTCTATCCTCTGACGGACAGGCAGCCAGTGTAAAGACCTCAGAGCTGGACTGATGTGGTCCACTTTTTTGGTCTTAGTGAGGACTCGAGCAGCAGAGTTCTGAATGAGCTGTAGTTGTCTGACTGATTTTTTAGGTAGACCTGTAAAGATGCTGTTACAGTAATCAAGCCTACTAAAGATGAATGCATGGACTAGTTTTTCCAGGTCCTGTTGAGACATCAGATCTTTTATCCTTGAAATATTCTTGAGGTGATAGTAAGCTGATTTTGTTATTGTCTTAATGTGTTTTTCTAAGTTTAGGTCTGCATCCATCACTACACCCAAATTTCGCGCCTGGTTTGTGGTTTTTAGGTGTATAGATTGAAGTTCTCTGGTGACCTGTAATCGTTTTTCTTTGGCACCAAAGACTATTACCTCAGTTTTATTTTTGTTTAGCTGGAGAAAATTGTGGCACAACCAGTCATTAATTTTCTCAATGCATTTACCAAGAGCCTGTACAGGGCCTCGGTCTCCGGTGACATTGTGATATATATTTGTGTGTCATCTGCATAGCTATGATAGTTTATTTTGTTGTTCTTTATAATCTGTGCCAGTGGGAGCATGTATATGTTGAACAGAAGGGGTCCCAAGATGGAACCTTGGGGAACTCCACATGTGATACTTGTCTGCTCAGATGTGAAGTTACCTATTGATACAAAGTATTTCCTGTTTTCTAAGTATGTTTTGAACCAGTTTAGTACAGTTCCTGAAAGACCTGCCCAGTTCTCCAGTCGTTTGAGTAATATGTTGTGGTCAACTGTATCAAATGCTGCACTGAGATCCAGTAAAACTAACACTGACAAAAAAATAGGTACCCACCTTGTGTCTCAATTTGATTGATGACCCTAGCCTTGACCTTTTGACCCCTCCCCTCCCCCACAGGAAGTGTGTAATTTGATCCCCCCTCCCCCACAGGAAGTGTGTAATTTGATCCCTAAGCGTGACGAATTGCATCAGCACCTTGTGTCAAAATTTGATTGATGACCCTAGCCTTGACCTTTTCACCCTCCCCTCCCCCACAGGAAGTGTGTAATATGATCCATAATCGCGCCACCTGTTGTGAAAAAAAAAAAAAAGTTTTTAGAGGGAGGGGGGTCTGCGGAGGGAGGAGAATAAAAACAGAGAGGGCGGCGCACTATGCGCAGACGCAAGATGGATCCTTTCATTCTGCAGCCCTGTGTTCCTCTGTACTTGGACGGGGAAGAGATCTGCTCTGCGGAGGCCGTAAGCATGGGAGGCAGCAGCAGCAGCGGCGAGTGGTCTTCGTCGATTATCAGCGACACCCCCGTCACCGTCTACAGTAACAGATCGGAAGCAGCCGATGCTCCGCGGAAAGAAGGGAGAAATAAGGAGGTCTTTATGTTTCGCAGCCAGATACCGGCTCCGAGGAGCTTGCGGGGAGAATGGACTCTGCCTATTGAGGGCTGTGGAAAGTGGGGCTACATCTCCGAGTATGACATATTCAAATACAGCATATTTACTATTGAGGGCCTCGATTTCGACCTTTTGACCCTACCAGAAATACTCCGGAAGTGTCTAGTCATTTTCAGACCTGTTGCTTCATGTTCCATAAGCATGAGGGGAGGGGTATGGTTGCTGAGGAGATCGGAGAGGGAGGCTTCCCAAAGCATAGGGGTGAAGCAGCTGCTGAGTCAGTGCTGTATAGAGAGACAGAGCAGCAGTTAGTTTTCCACAAACTCATAGTTTGAATTCTGTTTCAGTATTATGACAATTTTCTCAGTATTTCTTTTTACAATAGCGGATGTATTTTACTTTCTTATATGACAGGCACAATAAAATAAAAAAACTTTGAGATTATCTGACTAGTAACGGATTACATATATATATACATATATATATTTACACATATATAGTGCCGGGTGGAGGTAAGCTACACCAGCGCTTGTAATGGGAAAAGAAAATAGTGACTTCCTATTGGCTGTAGAGAACCATTTCTTTCAATCGTATTTTACTTTCTTATATTACAGACGCAATAAAGAACCTTTAAGATTATCTGCCTAGCAACAAATTGCATTTTTATAGAGCAGGGTGGAGGCAGGCGCTTGTGATGAAAAGAAGAACTTTCTATCCGCTTGTAACCTACAGGCCGCCCACCTCATTCGTGTAAAAAATGAATATCCCTTAGTGAATACTTAGGATACTTACTTTTACAATTAAAACACCCTCGGATGAGGTATTTTGGTTTTGTGCAGCCACTCCTTCTCAGACCAAAGTAAAGAGTTTTTCTTCATGTTTGAGCTCCTTTTACATCAGGTTTTCTCATTAGCAGAAAATAGACGGATTCCCTAAAAAGAAAATGGTCTTGTTTCACTCACACACGCGCGCACACACACACACACCCCACCCCGGCGGGTCAAGGAGGAGGAGTGAGACAGCGGATATCAGTTTTTCTCAATGCTTATAACCTATAGCGCGCCCAAAAAATATTATTATTAAAACACCAGGTATTTTGGTTTTGTGCAGCCACTCCTTATCAGACCAAAAGTAAAGAGTTTTTCTTCATTATTTTGAGTCACTTTTACAACGGGTTCTCTCAACAGACGGAAACCCTAAAAGAAAACGGCCCTGTTTTACGCATATCGAGGAGGAGTCAACAACCCCTCTAATCGTTATTAGTATTTCTTAATGCCTCCAGCCAAGCAAAGAATTTCATATTGAGAACTTGAATAAGTTCCGTCGGTTCATTACCTCCGAGAGATCGGGATGCTTCCTCCATCTCGTACCATAAACGTATTAGAAAAAAAAACCCAGAGAATTTATTATTTTGGTAAGAGTGAGAGAGAGAGAGAGAGAGCGAATCGAACAATCTTTTCTACAACACGATATACCACTCCGGGTCAGGAGGGGCGATATAGCACGGACCGGTCAGATGACTACGCCGGATGGAAGCATAACCGGAAGCGTGGCAGGGAGTTTCCCTCTGACCTTCATCCTGCTCCATGATCAGCCGTTAAATCTTTCCTCAATATTGCTGTAATGTAACAACAAAGTTTTTTAAGATCAGACAGATCACAAAACATTCCTCACACGCAGTCACTGAATTAGCATCTGTGGCACAAATAAGCTTCAGGGACTGACTTGTTTTTTAGAACCGACCTTTGACACTTGGATGTTGGCTTAATTTTTTACACAAAGAGAAATTTGACCCTAATAATAAAAAACATGGTGAATACTTACCTCAACTTTGAAGGGTTTTTCACAGCTGTTTATTTAGAAAAAAGTAAAACAAGGACACAATGCACATTGCAGAGTACATGAATGGGAATTGCTCCTCTCTATACTTAGACGCCTCCCTAACAAATGCCGAGTCATCGTCTCCATATTGTGTGTCCCACTTTTCGAGTTTCATTGAAGTGTGCACAAGATGTAAAACAATGTATTAGTTTTTTAAGTCCCCGGTCTAACAAGATGCCATTCATTTAGGAGACTAATCATTTTTTATTTTAAATTGTGCTAACGCAGTAACATTAAAAATAAAACATATTAGAACTTTTTTTTTTTTTTGTTGGACACAAGAACAACTCGAGCATATTTTCCGGGAGCCGGCTTACAAGTTTGCTGTGCCCCTGGGGACCAGTGCGAGGTTGTGTGGCGTGGAGGGTCCAGACACTCCCACAGCACAGACTTTGCTATCCGCACAGAGCTTTTCTGGTGTGTCTCATGCAAAAGAGACAATACAGCTCACGGTAAGCCTGTCCTTTATAAATATCTCTTTGATTATTCAAACAGTGTTTAAATTGTGACTCCAAAAACATTTTATCTATGTTAAAATATACAGATGTATATATTTCAAGTTTTTTAGCTTAAACAGACTCTTGAGCAAATCCGTAATGGCATAACCAGAGTGAAAATCCAAGAGCTGCTGCAATTTGCATTAATGATCTGTCTGTTTCTCTCCTTGTGTGTGTGTGTGTGCATCCTAGTACCAAACTGAAATCAGATATATTGCATAGTTTGGTTATATGAATACAAAATGCGTCCTTCCAGTGCAGAATTTGTCACTGGCTATTAGTAGTGCTTATATGGAAAGCCAGTCCTGAAATACTGAAAAAAATGGCAAACCAAATGTTTTTTCGAATACAGCCTTTCACAGGTGACGCCCTTTACCACAAGTACACAAATTTGATTTATCCTGCTGCTGCTCCTTCCTCCCTTTGGAGGGGGAGAAGTAAATAGTACCGATAACTATTTATTGGCAGGCAAAACAAACAACTTATCACCGTGCTTGTCCCAAAAGTTGGATTGTTATCACCATGAATGAAAACTTAGAGGTGAGTGTTTTTGTCAGGGCTCTGTGTGCGGGCAGGTGGCACCAAACTAAACAGAACCCAACTATGAAAACACTAAGTAGAACACACACACACACACACACACACACACAGACAGGAGGAGCAAAGCTGATCATACTGACATAAGACACAATCCTTCAAAATAAAACAGGAAACAATACACAAGGATGCAGACTAAGAAATACAGACTTAACACGGGCAGAACTAAACATAAACCAGAATAGGCTGGAACATAGAACATCATCATCAAATAGATCAAGAAAATATCCAAAAATACAAAATCAAACTAAAAATATGAAAACTCAAAATACTGGGTCAAAACTGACCCAGAACAGTGACAGTTTTCTCTGTTCAATCAATTTATAAGCACATGTAAAAACAACATGGGCTGACCATAATGCTTTACATAGTAAAAAAAGCAAATCAAATACAGACAAAGTACAGAACAAAACCAGACTGTTCCAAAGTTTAGGCGCAGCAATCGCAAAGGCCCGATCTCCTCAGTTTTTTAGCTTGCTTCTTGTTTGCATTTTTATTAATTAATTGATTGATTGGGAATTAAAAATAATGTAATAAAAACAATTACGCACTGGTTCTTATTAGGGTTTTTTTGGATGCAGGATTAAAACGACAACTTGTGAAGCGACAAGGTCCATCCTACCTGTGTCAGAAAAGAGTCAAAGGTAGAGCAGCTTACATTCAATCATTTGTCGGTAACCTAAAGATATGTAAAAAAGAGAATTTGTAAAAGTAGTCACCTGTCCCGGTTGCTTCTTGCAGGATGTGGAAGCGGCTTAATCACCTGCTTAAGAGCTCCTGGAGCAGACCAGTGTGCCGGGTTAGGGGAGAGTGGTTAGATAGTAACGGTTGAAGCATATGTTATTGATTTGTTTAAAGTACGTTTTTTGGAAATATGTATATGTTTGTTATGTGCTCTAATGTATGTTAATGTTTTCATTTTGATTAGATAACCCCCATACTCACAGCCTTCATATCATAGGTAGGTAGAGTATAAAAGGAAGCCATTTTGTTTGTAGTGTTTGTGCTGTTAATACGTGCCTTCTTTAATAAAGCGCCAGTCTCGCGTCATATTATTGGAAGGAACCCATGACCGCCGGCCAAAAACTGACAGGTTGTGATCTCGGTGAAGAGGTAGATACGCAGAGACAGCGTGAGCATTAGAGGGCGTGGTCTGAAGAAACGAGACTTCAGAAAATAAAAATACAATGCAAGAACATATCTTTAAAAATGGTGTTTTTGGGGGGATGTGAAATAAATAAAAAACCTCGCAGCCTCAAAACAGAAGCTGTATCCAAACAGCCTTTAATAAATCCCAAACTTTACTTGAATACATACAACGTCTTAAGCATCTACAGTGAGGTCACACACACACACACAAAGTAGAAAAACTGATTTCATTACACTAGTTGAGCAATGAAAACTCATGCGGTCACTCAACTAATCTTAAAGGCTCATAAAAGAAACAAGTTTATGTTAAATGTCTGTCAAAACTAAAAACAAAACTACGATAAAAAAAAAAAAAAAAAAGGAAACACAAATTGTCCTCGCTTTTTCCAAAAACTGTGAAAATGGTTGTCAAGAGCCCCATACCCTTTGTCGATATAATGATAACGAGTGAAAATTTGTAAAATAAGAGTTCGTCTGTACAAAACAGGCAGACAAACTACTGCGATCATTCTGTCTCTACACAGCCATCTCCTCAGAATCTGTTGTACTCTCAACTTCGTGCAACAACGCGTCAGGTTTGCCTTGCTTTGACCCCACAACAGAGGCTATAATGTTTTCTAGGTGAGGATTTCCCTTCGCTTCCTCCTCAACTCTTTCCAACACCTCCCCATACCCATCTTTCTTCAGATTAGCCACAAAGTTTTCAAATATAGTGAGCAGAGGAAAGGCGTACTCAATCACATTCTCGCTAAGGTTGGGAAACCCGTAGAAAAACCCGCCGCTGTGCAAACCAAACACTCGTCCGTCGGCATCGAAAACCGGGGAGCCGGAAGAGCCGTGGTACATGAGAGTGTTGTAGGTGACGTAGATATTTTCATACGGGTCGTTTTTGATCTGCTGATTCATTTCACAAAGACAGCAAAATTCCTCGCAGTCTTCTACATTTTCATTATTCTCAGCATGCTCTCGCCTCTCTTTCTCCACGACCCACGTAGGACTCATTTTTTTCACTCCTCCTCCCGGGTGTCCGACGACACAGGCCTCGCCGTCTGAAGGTACAGGCCCAAATCTCTTAAGGAGCCCCGGCGGTACTTTCTCTGTTTCCAGCTTAAGTATGACATAATCTAACTTATCGTCGCCGATAAACACCTTAGCGTCGAGGTTGTTCCTGTCTGACTCTTGGTCTTCAAAGTTAAAGACCACGGTAACGTTTACAAATTCACGCCAGTTAGGTGTGTTTGATTTAACCCAGTAGTCGAATAAGCGGGCGTTGGTCAAGACAAAGTTGTCAAATAGCACAAAGCCTGTGCCTTGCTTTATGAAGGAACCGGTTATGAGACAAACTGACTCGCTCAGTTCGAGCAGCAACATAACGCTGTGAATTTCAGTAAAAGGCTGCCGGCTCTTTCCAAAGCTCTCCTTCCTGTACTTCAGTGCTTCCAGAAAAGAATTTTTAGGGAATCTACTCTCCATCCATCGTTTCAGACGCGGGTACTGCCGACAAAGTAGACCGTAAACCTCCTTACGGTCAACGCTGCTGCCCGTTTCTTTGATTGACGTTGTTAGACTCAATCCGTTCTGTCGTGCTACATCTAAGACCGATGTCATTCCACCGCTGCGCTTTGCATTATTTGATGATTGTGGAGGTTTCTGCTGCCCTGGGATGGCTACGTCCGTATCTGCTCCCTGTGGAAAACATATCTGGAATTTCTTATTGTCCAGACAATCGATTATGTCTGTGCACTCGGTCTTACGTTCGTCGTCGATGTTAACCAGCTCAAAGTAGCCCAGGTCATCGGCGAAGCGACCGTCTCTTTTCAGAGCCTCGGCCGCAGTTATTCCCTTCTCCCCGTAAACACAAAGATACTCGAACTGTTTTAAAGCGTCATTTTTTAAAAAACTTTTCTCTTTTTTGGCATTTAGTCCTCCCTTTGTAGCGATGTAAAAGACAGAATAGCAATCTCTCGCCTTAACCATCTTCTTACATTGACTGAAAGGCCTCCGTGCAAGCTTGAACATGTTGCGTGTGTCGTCTGAACTGGATTTCAGTCTGGAGCGATGTCCGTGTTGGTCCTGCAGAGAATCAGAGTTGGAAAAGTTGTTAATGTAGCAAAAAACCAAAATGTATTGCATTTTGTTCATAATCTCATTAAAGTCATGATAGTTTTTTATCGCTTTCACTGGAGTGGGTCTGCACAGTTAAAAAACTGATTTACATTTATCCTTTATTACTTTTATCGGACATCCCATTTATGCACATTTAAGAAATAACGTGGAAAATATCCTTTTGTTTGCATTTGGAGACTCGGCATTTGAACCATCCCAAATATCTGGACCAGGGAACCAACTCCTCAAACCGGTAAAAAGGTCAAGGACACAGTTACACGATCGCTAAACTAACCTGTTTTTGAACCATATAAGCATGAGCCCTGGAATCTTGGCTTTTAAAAAAAGAAGCACTACACATTACTTTTCTTATGTTCAGTATACAGGAGCTGCTGCTCACAGTTGCACTAATGTGTCTGGCAGCTGTCCCAAATGGAATGATAAGTTGAGCAACGGTTTAACCAATTTTCCATCAAAGGGATTAAACAGAACATAGGATGTAAGTTAAGGAAATATAAGTTTGACTATGGAGCCTTCAGCGTTCACAATAATGGGTTGCATTTCTCTCAGTCAACTGACTGTTTAGGGGGAAAAAGCAACTAATAGTTAGTGGGCTCTGTGGTTGTTGTTTGTTAATCACACTAGGAGTGAACAAAAGCATTGTCTCTTTTGCATGAGACACACCAGAAAAGCTCTGTGCGGATAGCAAAGTCTGTGCTGTGGGAGTGTCTGGACCCTCCACGCCACACAACCTCGCACTGGTCCCCAGGGGCACGGCAAACTTGTAAGCCGGCTCCCGGAAAATATGCTCGAGTTGTTCTTGTGTCCAACAAAAAAAATGAGTTCTAATATGTTTTATTTTTAATGTTACTGCGTTAGCACAATTTAAAATAAAAAGATTATTAGTCTCCTAAATGAATGGCATCTTGTTAGACCGGGACTTAAAAAACTAATACATTGTTTTACATCTTGTGCACACTTCAATGAAACTGAAAAGTGGGACACACAATATGGAGACGATGACTCGGCATTTGTTAGGAGGCGTCTAAGTATAGAGAGGAGCAATTCCCATTCATGTACTCTGCAATGTGCATTGTGTCCTTGTTTTACTTTTTTCTAAATAAACAGCTGTGAAAAACCCTTCAAAGTTGAGGTAAGTATTCACCATGTTTTTTATTATTAGGGTCAAATTTCTCTTTGTGTAAAAAATTAAGCCAACATCCAAGTGTCAAAGGTCGGTTCTAAAAAACAAGTCAGTCCCTGAAGCTTATTTGTGCCACAGATGCTAATTCAGTGACTGCGTGTGAGGAATGTTTTGTGATCTGTCTGATCTTAAAAAACTTTGTTGTTACATTACAGCAATATTGAGGAAAGATTTAACGGCTGATCATGGAGCAGGATGAAGGTCAGAGGGAAAGTCCCTGCCACGCTTCCGGTTATGCTTCCATCCGGCGTAGTCATCTGACCGGTCCGTGCTATATCGCCCCTCCTGACCCGGAGTGGTATATCGTGTTGTAGAAAAGATTGTTCGATTCGCTCTCTCTCTCTCTCACTCTTACCAAAATAATAAATTCTCTGGGGTTTTTTTCTCTAATACGTTTATGGTACGAGATGGAGGAAGCATCCCGATCTTCTCGGAGGGTAATAAACCGAACAAACTTCAAGTTCTCAATATGAAATTCTTTGCTTGGCTGGAGGCATTAAGAAATACTAATAAACCAAAACCCTTTTTTTAAAAGGAAAAAAAAATTTTAAATTTTTTTTAAATTTGGGGAAAAAAATAAAAAAGGAAAAGGGGGGGAAAATAGGGAAAAACCCCTTTTCGGGGTTTTTTTTTTGGAAAACCCAAAAAGGAAAATTAAAAAAAAAAACCCAAAAAGGGGCTAAAAAATCCCCAAAAAAAAAAATTTTTTTTTTTAAAAAAAACCCTTTTAAAAAATTTTTAAAAATTTTTTTAAAAAATTTTTTTTGGGGGGGGGGTTTTTGGGGGGGGGTTTTTTTCCCGGAAAAAAACCCCTTTTAAAATTTTTTAAAAAAAAAAAAAAAGGTTAAAAGGGGGGCCTTTTTTTAAAAAAATTTTTTTAAAAAAAAAAAATTTTTTTTAAAAATTAAGTTTTCCTTTGGGAAAAATTTTTTAAAAAGGGTGGGCGGCCTGTGGGTTACAAGCGGATAGAAAATTCTTTTTTTTCACAAGCCCTGCCTCCACCCTGCTCTATAAAAAGAATTTTTTCTAGGAAATAATCTTTAAAAGGGTTTTTTATTCCTTTTAATATAAGAAAGTAAAATCCATTGAAAGAAATGGTTCTTCCCCCAAAGGGAAATCACTCTTTTCTTTTTCCCCTTACAAGGTTTGGGGTGCTTACCCTCCCCCAAAAAATTTTATATGTTTTTTAATCCCTTACTAGTCAGATAATCTCAAAGTTTTTTTTTTTTATTGGCCTGTAATTTGGGGAAAATAAAACCCCCGCTATTGGAAAAAAAAAATACCCCCAAAAAATTTTCATAATATTTTTAAAAAATTCAAACTATAGTTTTTTGGAAAAAAGTGCTCTGTCTCTCTATACAGCACTGACTCACAAATCCATAGCCCGGGGAACCCCCCCCCCTCTCCCCG
>JAQSNX010008449.1:0-22402 GCA_029532605.1 Oreochromis grahami
GCAGTATATTCACTGAATTATCTGTCAGGGCTCTGTGTGCGGGCAGGCGGAGGTGAGGATCCAAACGCAGGACTCTGAGACTGAGTTAAACTGAAAACCTTAGCTTTATTGCTGGTGATACACAAGAACATGAACTGAACAATGATACTGGCAACAGAAACACACAGGCATAATTCTGAGGGTACGACGCGACACCGGGTTGAGGAAAACACAACAGAAGGGAGACACAGCTGGGAGAGATCAGGGCTAACGAGACGGGGAGCGAAGCTAGACACACTAACCTAAGACAAAGACTTTCACAATAAAACAGGAACATGAAATACTACTCAAAGACACGAACTCAACACAGAGTGACAGACAGAAAATGACATGGAACTGAACTAAGTGAAACCACAATTCCTAAAACATGGATAACAGAAACTCTAATCAACATTCCAACAAGAGTGAGAACCCAATCCAAAACACCAAGATAACTGAAACACAAAGTACCAGAGAAACAAAGAATAATCCATGATGCAAAAGTAAACCAAAACATAACTCAAAATACTGGGTCCGACGGACCCAGAACCGTGACATTATCATCAATTACAAAAGAGAAAAACAACGATTTCTAAGGATTATTTGCTTAATTGCGGGTAGAGTGTGGCTGGTAAAGATGGAAACATACAGAATGTAAACTGTGTGTGTTTGGTGAACTTTGTTAGTAACAAATGAGGTAAAAAAAACAAAACAACTCAAAACAGACAAAACACAAAAAGAGGCTCTCAGAGCCTGTTTCACTTAAATCGTCCACTTGATGGTGCAGTAGAGCAAATGAATCATCACAATGCTTCGAACCATGAGTCGACCAGTTGGATAGAAAGCTTCAGTTCATCACGAGGCTTCATCTCACCATCACTAATTATAATGATGTGATGTGTAAACCTCTAAACTGAATAAATAGATTGTTTTCGTGGTTATTTATCCTGAATATTGTCTCAGTAAGTTTGATACAAAAGAGAAAGTGGAAACCATCAGGACAGAGTTTTGGTATGATTGTGTAACTGTTAGAGCTGGGTATCTTCACTGATTTGTAGAATCGATTCGAATCGGGGAAATTTGACTCAGACAGTCAGAAATATTATAATTAACATCATGCATCAGTACATTTCCATATTTTTGTATCTATAAAAATAAAGCTGACACTTGTGAGACTTTATCAAAGGTGTAAGCATCACAGCAGATGCCTTTGTGTCAAAGTAGCTGAGGATAAAACACAGAAAGACGTGAAGGTGATTTTTCTTCCTGGATTTTATAAAAAATATTCTGTAGTAGATCACAAATGAAAGAAAACCATTAATCAACATAGGAACATTACCTGATGCTGCTGAAGTGAAGCAGAGCAAAGTTACAGAGGTTTTTGCATAATTATAAAAGTTATAATTTGTTCAGTAGCCTATTGAACAGGAGAAGGTCACCGACAGCGCTGCAAACAATGGTAGACTTGTGCGTAATAAGCAAGCGAATAATGCAGAAAACAGATTTTTAGATGGGGAACTTCTTAAAGTACACCGTGTGTGTGTGTGTGTGTGTGTGTGTGTGTGTGTGTGTGTGTGTGTGTGTAAGAGAGAGAGAGAGAGCGCTGTGCATGAAGTGGGATTTTATCGGTGGAAGCAAAACAGCAAAAGTCAGAGGGAATTCATGACGATGTTTATGTGAAGCGTAGTTTGGATCTTCTTTTGCTGCTGGTTCAGTCAATATTGTTTGCAGAGAAATAAAACCTGCAGCTTCAGAATCAGCGCTAAAAGGGCGTAAACACGAAGCACGGACCCGCCGACGGATCAGAATCAGTGAGCTGTTGGCTTTCAGCCCCGACCGTGTCTGTGCAGTCTGGTGAGAAAGGAGACATCTCACTGATTCTGATCAGTCGGCGGGTCCGCGCTTTGTTTTTGCGTCTTTGTGCAGAATCCGTGTTCCTGCTCTCATTTACTGTTTTAGCTGTTTGGTGGTGGTTGAAACTTAGTGAGGTTTAAACCTTAGATTCTGGCATTTCGGGCAAAATAAATAACAAATGAATAATGGATTCAGGATTTTAGTTCATCGATATCATGTTATCCAAGCTAGAATCGATTTTTACAGATAATCAAAACCCGCCCCTACACTGTAAACCCAAATAAGTTACCAGAACTCAAAAAAATTGAGGCAATCGATTGCCTCAATTTTATTGAGTTGATCAACTTAAAAGTCAAATTTTTCCAGAATATAAAAGTTTGGATTACATGGTACTTGTATCTTTTGAGAACGGTCAACTCAAATATGTGCAGTTAATATGACTTACAGTTTCAAATTTACAAATTCAAAGGAATAAGTTCACAGAACTTATAAAAAATAAGTACACAACCACAACATTTTTATGTTAACAAAACTCAAATGTTTAATATTTTGTGTTGTCATTATTTTAAGTACACGTTAGTCAAATATGCTGACTACTTGATACTTAAAAACATGTGACCCAAAACTTAAAATTTTTGAGGCAATTGATTGCCTCAATTAAAATGAGTATCAGTAACTTAATATGCAAAAGTCATAAACATCTGCCATTGAACAGTACCTTGCCTGCTCCCTTTTAGCACATTATGTTGAAATTAAATACTTAAAAAATAAATAAATACATAAATTATAAATACATACAGCACGGTGGCACGGTGGTTAGCACTGTTGCCCCACAGCAAGAAGGTCCTGAGTTCAATTCCACCATCAGGCCGGGGTCTTTCTGTGTGGAGTTTGCATGTTCTCCCCGTGTTTGCGTGGGTTCCCTCTGGGTACTCCGGCTTCCTCCCACCGTCCAAAGACATGCAGCTTGTGGGGATAGGTTAATTGGATAATTCAAATTGCCACTAGGTGTGAATGTGCGAGTGAATGTGAGTGCGAATGGTTGTCTGTCCCTGTGTGTTGGCCCTGTGACAGACTGGCGACCTGTCCAGGGTGTACCCCGCCTCTCGCCCTATGACAGCTGGGATAGGCTCCAGCGCCCCCCGCGACCCTGAAAAGGATAAGCGGAAGTGAATGGATGGATGGACATAAATTAAAAATAATTAACAAAAACATTTATAAAATAAAATAAGTAGACCAAAAATTGTTTAGTCAGGAAAACTGTCAGAGTAATAAAAACTAATGCCAAATAATAATAAATACATGTAAACCATATGGGTAGACTAAACAAAGGTAAGTCCAAACAGTGCATCAAAATACATGTTTGTACTTTGATGCACTGTTTATATACACAGTAGTATCTGTTACATACTTAAGGACACTCACAGTGCAGGTTCTGAAAAATCCAGAGACATCCTCACGCAGATAGACCGGAAGGGCATGGAGAACGGTAGTGCGCTTGGTGTGGATATCATGGATTTCCTATTGCCAGATAAAAACAGAATTGTATATACTGGTGAGTTTACTGAACAACAACAACAACAGTCAAATCAGAACATATGTCCACAAATAACCTGTTCACATCTTTAATACAGTCAGACAAATAGCAAACACAAAGTGGACTAATAGCAAAATTCAAAAAGCTCATTTAAATCATTGAACCTGTCCAATGTTCCACTGGTTCAACCTATGAAATGTGTAACAATGTATTATTACCTGTTCATCGTGATTTCTTAGAATTTCAGCCAGGGCCTCTGCTGTCTTCCCGGTTTTTGATGCCTCCTGTCTGAATAAGGTCATCAGTCGAGGAAGATGGCGGTCAAGTTCAGCATAGAATGTATTGGGCAGGTTCTGACTTGTAATCCGCTGAAACTCTGCATACAACTACAGCAGAAGGACAATACAGTTCAATTTGAAGAATCTCGCTCACCTTTATAAAGCAGCAAAAAGCAAAAAGCTGCCAAATGAGTAAGAATTGCAATTTTCACTTTAAAGAGAGCTGATCCATATTACCTCAGACTCCATTTTTAGAGCAGGCCAGAGGTCCAAGAGCTCCTTCACTGGTGGGCAGGACATCACTATGGTTTGTCTGCGCAGGGGAAATGTGGTCTCCATCAACTTTCTAATGAGGGGCAGGTTCTTCTCAGCCTTCTTGACTTCTTCAACAATTGCTTGCCTCAACTGGTCAAGGCTTGAAGGATCCTTTCCTTGGGGAAAGTTTGGTAGGAAGTTGACTTCTGCTCGCTTGGGTCTGTTAATGTTGGAATGTGAAGGTTCATTATCAGGATTACTTCTACTTCTTTTTCCAGCATTAACAGTGACCTCCTGACATCCAGCCCGTCTCATCTTGGTCCTATAATTGCCCATCATTTGTGCTATACCTACAATCCTTATATGGACATGTCACTGTTTCATGATTTTTCAAATGCTTTCTGAGATGACTGAAAAGGCCTGTTTCAGAAAAGGGTTGCTGAAATGTGCATAAAGGACATTTAAATAACACAGGCATCTGACTCTGCTCTGCACAACTGCTAAGTTGTGCTGTATTATATCTTGACAAATGAGTACTCAGTGCATTAAGTATTTGAAATGTACAAATGCAATCCGTGTAGAGGCATGGTAGAGGGCTGATTCGGGAATAGTGGCTGTGCTGCAGCCTGTAGTGTCTAAATAACTGTATTCTGGAGGTGAAGGAAGCTGCGCACAACTTACACTGCCAGATCATGTTGGAAACAAAACAGAACTCCTTATACTTACAACTTAATATAACAGTTAAGTTATATTAACAAGTGATAAATAATAACAATAAGTGAATTACTGTTAGCTCACAAAATCATGGTCATGGACTACAGCTAACACTGCTTTAAAATGGCAACCTGTTTTCCTCAAAACAATTTGTTTTATATAAGAATCTATAGGTGGAAAATAGCATAAGTAAAGTTGGTTTAGTAGTTAGTTTAATATATTTTTAAGACAACTCGAGAGAGCGAGAGAGGTGATTGGTAGAAGAATTCACAAACAAAATAAATTACCTGGTATCTTTATCACATCCCCAGTTCTCTTCCTTGACTCTGTCTTAATTCTTGAAGCTGGAACAGAGAGATCCAAAGGCATAAACTAAAGAACAATTAAAAAGCATCCAAACGGTGACAAATTATAAACACTTCCATTCATAATTTTTCCCTGTTAATGATCTTTTCATTTAATCCCCAAAATGTGACTGCATCTCTAGTCAAGATACTAATCGAGCAAATATTACAGTACTGAAGACAAGCAGCAGCACTTGAACTTTAACGGCATGGTTAAATAAACAACAACGCCATTTCTACAAACTAAAGCCTTACTGATGAGAGGTTCCCCCAAACATATGTTATTTGAAATTATTTAATGTGCATGCACAGTTATTGTCAAAAATGTCAGGCTCCTCATCGCTGCTTCTCTCTCCAAACGATTCTGGTTGTTTTGATTGATAGGTTTGATTTTTAGGACCTTAGTGATCCAAGAATGCCAATTGGTTGGCAGAAGTTGATTGACAAGTGATTCCACTAATTAGGCAAAGTGAGAGGAGACCATGCGTGCGCCGTGCTCTTTCATTGGCCCTCTAACTCTGGCTTGTGAACAACGTGGCTGAGAATTTAGAGAGATAAAAACACTTTTTTTCAGACTAGGCGATCGGGCACCACCTCTAGAACAAATAGTATCTAACTTTTTAAACAGCCTGCGACCCTCATTACAACAACTTAATGCTAGCTCTGCAAGCGCAAAGTTTCGTTCGGGGAGAGCAGTAAAGCACATAAAAAACACGGACCCGACATTTCTGCTATTCTTTTCGACACGCACCCAAAATACAACTAAATATTCGTATTTTAACAATAAACTAATATCAACATTGAAAACTTATTGTAAGTCCAGTGATGCTAGTTGCTGCTGTTAGGTCCAACTTTCTCCAGTAGTCCGTGTTGCCTCTTTGGTGCTGTTTCCCGCCCATATACCTTTACTTCTTCTGTTTCGTATTTTTTTCCAAATAGCGGTAAACGATCAGTGTATAATGCTCATTAGCGCCGCCTTCCGCTTCGGAGGATGAATCAGAGATTAACTCGGAATAAAAATTGATTCCTGCAGCTGCTCAACACTTACTGAAAAAATTAAAAAATTATATATAGGATACATTGATAAGACAATGAATATTAAAATAAATAAATTTTTTCTTCCACTAATGCATTTAAGACAATTTGATTTTACTTTTTTGGTGAAACATTTGAGATTTTATTGTATTTTAGCATGTGTTTATTATTAAATCCTAGCTACTTGAAACGACAAAAATAACAGGACTTTACCATTCTTATATGTCCTAACTTAACTGTGTTACATTGTGCTTAAGTTATGATTTTAAGTGATGCTTACTTAATATAGAAATAGTTCAATTCAATCAAAAATTATTAGTTTCATTTACTCAAAAAGAAGAACATGTTACACGAACTTGACATATTTAAGTTAACAGAACTTTTTAAAGACTTTGAGTATACACTACTTAATCTATTTAATTACTTTGAACATTCGGGTTTACGGTGTAGTAACTGTGTAATCATGCTTATGTACATCTGGATAATGACACAAACTAGTGTTTGGTGCTTCACTTTTTAATAAACTAAAAGACAGAAATCAGATTATAGGATCTGTAGTGTTGTTTATTTATATTATGGTACTTATCTTTGTGATATTTATTACTGTGTGGATACTTTATTAGAAGAGATGAGATTAAAACAATCTCTTCCTTGCTGGTTCCATCGAAGAAGAAACGCTCAATTTACTATGTAGCACGTACGTAATCAAATTCAACAACACAGTGTGATGGGGGAATCAGCTGTGTTTTGCTGCCCATTTTATTGCGAATCTGGTGCAAACCGGCGAGACAGTTCCTGAATCAGTCACGTGGTACGGACTGCCCGCGAGGCCTCGAACGTCACTGCATGCGTAATCAAAGCGAGCCTCGATACGCGCTTCACAAAACCTCCATCGAGAATACCCGACACAGGTTTCGAAGCTTCGACACACAGGACACATCACTAATTATAATCACAGAGCCTGTTTCACTTGAATTGTCCACTTGATGGCGCAGTAGAGCAAATGAATCATCACAATGCTTCGAACCATGAGTCGAGCAGTTGGATGGAAAGTTTCAGTTCATCACGAGGCTTCATCTCACCATCACTAGATATATGTATATAAATTTTTGATTAATTAGTTTGCTAAATTAGAAAAAAAAAAAATATATATATATATATATATATATATATATATATATATATATATATATATATATATATATATATATATATATATATATATATATATATATATATATATATATATATATATATATTGTAGCATCAGCTACAAGAGCCTGGTTCCGGCCAGCCTTCCCTTGCTCACAAGTTTACATTGTGGTCTTGCTTTCTTCATGGGTGATGAGTCTCTGAGCTAGTGGGCCTGCTGAAGCGCAGACCCAACATTTATTTGGTCCCTTGAATCTTCAAAAACTTAGCTGGTCGGATGATCAGTCTATAGTCCTAGCTTCACTAAAAGAAGAATATAAAGCGATAAACTTGTCCAAAGCAGAGTTCATCTTACATAGAACCAGACCTAAGTACTATTTAGAATCAGAGCGTCTTAGCCATTTGGCACTTATGCTTAAAGAATGTGAAACAAGGGCACATATTCCAGCTATAACAGCTTCAAATGCTAAAATTTCAACAAATCCTCAATCTATTAACACCACTTTTACGTCATATTTTGAAAAATCTGTATAACTCAGATATCATTTTTAGGGATTCTACCTTTAATACCTTTCTCAAATCTGGAACTACCCATATTCCACAAGCAGATCAGGATGAGTCCCATTAACTCTAGATGAGCTGCATAGAGCACTGAACAGCCTTAATAAAGGTAAATCACCTGGACTGAATCCTTCACCGGAACTATTAGAACTGTGTGGGATATAATAGGCTCAGTTATGTCTCGACTCATTTAATTTTGCCGATAAAGGTCTTTCTGCAGAGCCAGAAAACAGCACTTATTACTGTAAAAGAAGAGGGACCATGGTGCTCTTGAGAACAGCTATCCCACAAACTCTATTAACAGTTCTATTATAAGTGTTCCACATAAAAACTCATTGTTTTCAGGAAAAGAGTTATCAACATGATGTACAAACTAGACAGGATTTTTCAGGGGCAGCTTTAGCACTCTGAGAGGCAGGAAGCTTCTTGGATGGAGATAGAAAAAGATCTTGTTTCAATAAAAAAGAGTCAGAGAGCTGATACTATAGCCACTCAGTCTTACCATTCACTCTAGAATCCAGTGTGCATTCTCATTTGATCATGGAAAAGCTGTGATCAAGCTAAAGATGGGATCCATCATGTGGTTGGTATTAAGCATTTAGGTTCAGGCATTGGCTGGACTATGGTCAAGGTACTATATCCTTTCATTTATGGCATTTTTCAGTGTCTTAAATAAAGATGATTCCTCCTGGAGGGACTCAGATGAGGATGGGCCTGCATGGAGTATCAGTCTATTCTCTCTAAGCCATTGGGGACAGGTTTGGGTTCGCCTCTCCTTTACCATTGCTCTCTCTGGAGCCACTAGCCTGATATTCGGAGCGGATCTTTGTTTCTCTGTCCATGGAGTGATTGATCAAGTCAATGTATCTCCATGTATGGGTTTGGTGTCATTCTGTTGCAGAATGACTTCATAGGAAGATATCCATGAAATCAAATAAAAGCACAGACCATTTCAGTTATCCTATATGATTTCAAAAAAGATAAACGATCTTTGATTTTTGGACAGTTACATTCAAGTGTTTCTTACCAGGTCTGTTGCAGGTCAAAAACACTCATTTCATTGATTCAGATGTAACTCAGACATTCCAAGATAAACAGTCAATATTAGTGTGTAAACTGTGACCACCTATTGTGGTGATCAGGATCAGAATTGGGGCTTTCAAAAAAGATGGACAGTTTAAAAACAGCTGGGGTGGATCTCTTTGATCAGATATGGTTATTGCCTGCCAGCTGTTCACTTTTATGTTGCCACCTCTACTATGATTTGTAAAAGATCTGTCGTGACGTCCTAAGGATATTTACTAGATGGAAAAGAAGTTCAGGAGTCTGTTGTCAAGCGTGGGATGGAGATGTTGTAGCCTGAAAAAGTACTAAGTTACAGGTTTCATTCAGACCAGACTCCCAAATCAAGTTTTATGAAATAGTGAGGATCCCAATAAGTAGCTGGTGGAAGAAGCATGACCTTTGTCTGAGAGCAACTATAAGGGATGTGGATCTCAGTTTGTGGTTCTCACCACACCAGAATGTCAACTGTGCAGCTCAGTTCATGGAAACAGTTGACCATGCTCTATCTCAAGGTATGAGGGAGGGACTGATTCATGGACTGGTTAGTGAAGTTTAGTGAGCCTGTTTTGCTGACTGGAGGATGTTGAGCGTGTGATAACCATGATTAAATGTGTCTTCATTTTGTTAGAGGTCAGTTTCATACTGGTTCTGTCATTACCCAGAACATAATAATTTCAGTATCTGAGGAACTGGAAGTTTTGTATATCACCAATCCTGGTCTTTGCCTCCTTAATGATACCTCTTTAAAACAAATACAATGCAAAATGTTGTTTGACAGATTCACATCTGCCAAGAAGACAACTACAAAGCAATGGTTCAGTCCTGACATTTTTATGGAATCATTCTGGATACGATGTCTTATCCGTATCATTAATCTTGAATATACCACAACAAAATTAAATAAAGCTCGACCCATAACTGTCGAAGCTTCTCATCCAAAATTATCTCCTGGAAGAGGCAATAACTGGTTGTAACTTTGTGTTTTCGTGTGCTTTTTTTCCTTTCCTGTCCTCATGCCTTGTGACCAATGTTTGCTTTGCTACTGCCGTTTACAGTTATGCTGTATATGTCTATGCTGTAAATTATATGCAACATTCTCTGACTGGAGGAAATTTGTTTAATATTTAAACCTATTTTCTGCACATTCCCGCACATAAAATAAAATATTTTTTTGTGTTTACACTCAGTCTTTCAAATACATGGAATTGAAACACAGCAGAAAAATAAAATAAAATCAAAGACTCAGCGGTCCTGTTGCTCTATTTTCACCTGTATGGCAGGCAGATGTTTGCCCTGGTGCAGGTGTGCCGCAGTGGTCAGTGGAAGAATCCGCAAGTTTGTCTGTGAATTTCCCCGGTACCATACACGGTGCTTGCGCGTAAGTTTGGGGGGCTGTAAAAATAAGTTTTCTTCCCATGCTGTGAACAGCGGACGCTAATGCTTTTGTCACTTTTTACAGAATCAAACTCAAACTAAGGTCAGTACTTCCAAGCTTTAAAGGCTGCACGCTCATACTCTCTCCCGCACTCAATATATTATCCATTGTTAATCTGCACACAGCTGTTGCCATGCACGTCGCACTCGTTTACGTCACTGTCATGAGACACTCTGGCAAAAAAAAATAAAAAAATCACGGTTTTAGTAACGCAGCGTGCTTACGGGAGTTAACAGTAATCTAATTACTGTTTTTGCAATAGTAACCCCCTAATTTACTAGGTACTTGAAAAAAAGTAATCGGACCACCCACCTCTGGTTGTGAATGACTGAGCTAGGATGCTGTGGGGCTTTCAAATACAGATTGGCATAGCCGTAGTGGACAAGCAGAGGAAGAGGGCCGGAGTGATGGGATGCAGTGATACCGAATGGAACATCGGGAAAAAGGAACACGAGAAGCTAGAGAAGTACCAAGGGCTGAGAGGAGAGTTTAAGAAGCTGTGGAAGGTGAAGTGAACAGTGGTCCCAGTGGTAATTGGAGCACTAGGAGCAAAGACCCCAAAGATGGGTGAGTGGCTCCTGCAGATCCAAGGAATAACACCTGAGATTTCTGTCTAGAAGAGTGCAGTACTAGTAACACAGGGCCCTCAAGCTCCTGGGCTTCTGGTAAAAGACCTGCTTGAAGGATAATGAATGCCTGCAGATCAAAAAAGGAATATCTACATATTTATTTGATATAGGGGTAGTAGACTTCCTTATACATTTTTATTTTGCATTTCATTACTCCTTAAAATGCATGTTATACTTTATGCCTTTTGCAAAGTTGTGCAGTGAGAATTGTCCTCATTGTCTGTATATTTTAATAAAAATGTGTGCTACAGGTAAGATGCTAAAAATATGTTCAATTTTATGTTGAAGAATTTTACACCTAAATTTATATAATTTGACATGTAGGGTTTTTTCTTATGTTTTTTTTTTAACTAATTGTTACATCTCTGCTCATATTTACTTCCGAGAAACTCTGTACTGTAAACAGGAAACCACTGAACACTTTGAAAAGAAGCAGCTAGACAGGAAAAAGGGGTGGGGGGTGGGGTATCATGGATGTGAACTCAGCAAAGACTTTGTCAATAACACCAATCAGCATGATGGATGGAACATCTCTGCTGTGGCTGTTCTGTAAGTTGAGTCTCTCTTTATGTCTGGGCTAAGATTTGAATACAGCTGTTTACACAAAAGTAGACTGTTATACAACTACATTGGGGAATTAAGATAAATTCAGATTAATGGGCATATTCAGGGGCACTTATATTTTCTTTCTTTGATGGGCAGAGTAACTGATATTGTGACAATTGGCAGGAAAGAAAGGAAAAATGCTAAAACAAAAAAATATTATAATGTGTACGTTTTATATAACTATAAAAACAGAACAAAACAATGCCTTTTAAACAGTTTTGCCTCTGTTTAAAACCACACATAGGTTGTACAGGGCCAGAGCAAAACACCGCTAAGTATTGATAACACACTTCAACTGAAAACAATATTTAGTCCTCTGTCCTACAGTCATCTCTGAGCTTAGAAAGTTTGTAAAAGATAAACAACTTATATGTATATCTATTAAATCACAAAGGAGACAGTCTACTTTTTTTTCTAACATTGCACAGCATACTTCCTGCCTGCTGTATATATGTACTAGTGCTGTCAAAATTAACGCGTTAACGCAGATTAAGCGGCAATCATGATTAACGCGATAAAAAAATGTTCATGCTATTAACACATAATAATAATAATAATAATAATAATAATAATAATAATAATAATAATAATAATAATAATAATAATAATAATAAGTAATAAAAAAGAATGATATTTAATTGTGATTAATCAAAATTAATCCACAGTAACCCTGATGGATCTGATTAAAAATGTTAATTGTTTGACTGCACTAATATATATTGTCACTATTACCTATTAGTATATAGGACTTTTTTTTAAAGTTTTTAAAGTTTTTTTAAAGTTCACAGGAGAGAACCTGTGTTAAAAGATTGAAGAAAACTATTCAAATTCTCTTTCAATTTAAGCATGCATTCTTTGTGTTTCTCCATTTATTTCATTATATTGCATAAATGTCAGTTACAAGCTTAAATATAAATTGAAAAAGTGTAATTGCAGCAGGCTATTGATCAACTAATTGCAATTAATTGTGATTAATGACAGAAAATTGTGAGATTATTATTTTTTCATTTACAGCACTAAATGAAAAAAATTAGACATTAGAGCATGGTTTGCTGCTTCCTCTCAGTCTGCAGCACCTAAAGTGCAAACAAACACCAGTCTATGTTTCAAAAAACCCTGATGTCTAAGAAGCTTGGAAAGAAAAGCGTCTGGACTTCTTTAATTTGCTAGAAGATGTTTCACCTCTCACCTGAGAAGCTTCTTCAGTTCTAGGGTCAAATGGCAGAGAGTCCCAGATTTAAGCTGAGTAACCCACCGAGAGGGACAATGGACCCCCTAATCATCCTCTACCTAATCAAATGAGCCAAGGTGCAAAAATGGGTGTAGGTCACAATCAGTCAAGGCTTTGGGTGAGCTCACTGTGAAACCTAGCCCCACCCTATCATGTGATTACCTGAGATCAGATGGCCCAGGATGTGAGTGGGCGTTAAGGCGTCTGGGAAGGGATCTCAAAACTGGATTATAGATGGCAGACAGTTGGTGTCGTAAACCACCACCTCTGTTCAAAGATACATGTATGTGTTCCTTCTTTTTCCCTTCAGGCTTAGAGGGAACGTGTGTGTGGGCTTCCAGTAAACTTCAATGTTGAGGTTGCCATTTTCTTCAGTGTGCACGGCGCAGTCCAAGAAAGGCGAACAATTATCCTTTGTGTCTTCCCTGGTAAACCTGATGTTTTTATCCACAGCATTAACGTGAGCAGTGAAGGACCCAGGTGTCGTCTACATATCTGTGCCAGTGGCTTGGTACTTAAAAGAGCCAAGAGCCTTTCTTTCCACTTCCTCCATGTAACCGTTTGCTACAATAGGTGACACCGGGGATCCCATGACACAGCCATGTTTTTGCCTGTAGAAACCCTTCTTGTATTTGAAATATATGGTGGTAAGGCAGAGGTGTCTTCTTGTAGTCGTTTTCTGACTGTCTCCACTGACTCTGTGGTAGGTATGCAAGTGAAGAGAGACTACATCAAACCATGGTTTCATCTGGATTCAGGATAAGTTTCTAGAGAACTGAAGAAGTTTCTCGGATGAGAGGCAAAACGTCTTCAAGCAACTTAAAGAAGTCCAGACGCTTTTCTTTCCAACCTCCTTAGACCACAATGGCCTGGATAACTGAGAACCTTCAAAGACATACACCCTGAGGTTTCAAAGCAGAGAAAAATAAACAAAGTATCCTCTCGCTCTCTTTTTTGCAGTTCTGAATACACTTGTGTGCTACACAACAACGGAAGGTTAGTACATTTCTTCTATCACAGTTTCAAGTGATTATTCTATCTATATTTTTGTCCTTGGATTGAATTAGAGTTCATTCTAGGATGCAACTCACAAACATCTTAATTATCATTTTCTCTGCCCTGTATTACAAAGAAAGTTCACCATACCTAGGGTATCTTTTCTTTTTTTAACTTACCCTAGTATTAAGTCAGGCTAATCAGTTACATTAAGAGGGGTATCAATCAATCAAGATTTATCAGCGTTAATACCAACATGAAATGGGTGATGTCTGCAGTGTTTATATACTTCAAAAATCACCCAAAGTACATCTGGATGTAGTATTTCAGTGGAAGAACTGTTTTGTCACTCATCCAAGTGACTTCTTCAGTCTCATCTGACTGCAGGTTTCCCCAACCTTATAAACAGTACGTTATTTAATAACTGAAACCACAGAATGAACAATGGGGTGTGAAGGTAGTTTTATGATCATTAGTATGCAAATTGTCATGACCATTGATCAGTGACCACATATAAATAGCCATGAGTACCATTCACAGAGAGTTGGGGAATGGCTGCAATCACAGCATTGTAAGATGGTGAAAGATGCAGATTCACAAAAACACTACTCCCTGATGAACCGAATGAACTTTTTGGGATTTCCATACCTGAGCATGCATCAAGACGTATTTACTATTATTTAAAAAATGACAGGTTGTGGAGGAACTTTATAAACTATTTCATTAGGAAAAGAACAAAGATTATGAAAAAATAAAAAATAAAATTCTATTACTGAAAATTTTTGCATAAAGCATCCAAAGTAAAAAAAAACTGCAGAAAATTGTTCCACTTCAGTGTTCAATGGAAAAATACTACTGCTACATACATGTATGTTTAAATATTTTAATTCCTGTTTAATGTCCAACATGATATTCTATAAATCACATTCCTACATCGTGATGTAAAAGAAAAAAGTATGTATAACTCAATTTTATTAAAACAATAGAGCAGTGTGTGTATAGGCTAACCGTCAAAACCTGTCAGGGGTAAATGATGAATGAAGATGGAGTGTTGGCAAAGCAGCTGATTAAACATATTGCATGCAGATTTTCTCATTGATGGTAAAAAAAAAAAACTGCTGCTTAGCCTGTATCTGTCCAACTTGCCTGCTTTATTAGATCAGATATGGTCAGAGGTGCCGTCCCCTCTCCATCATCTTTCTGTTAATGTACTAAATTATTTATTAAAAACTTTCCATGCTCTCTAAAACCATTCCATTGTTGCCCTGGCTTTATGTTTAGGGTCGTTGTCCTGCTGGAAGGTGAACCTCCGCCCCAGTCTCAAGTCTTTTACAGACTTCAAGAGGTTTTCTTCCAAGATTGCCCTGTATTTGGCTCCATCCATCTTCCCATCAACTCTGACCAGCTTCCCTGTCCCTGCTGAAGAGAAGCACCCCCAGAGCATGATGCTGCCACCACCATATTTGACAGTGGGGATGGTGTGTTCAGAGTGATGTGTAGTGTTAGTTTTCCGCCACACATAGTGTTTTGCATTTTGGCCAAAAAGTTCCATTTTGGTCTCATCTGACCAGAGCACCTTCTTCCACATGTTTGCTGTGTCCCCACATGGCTTGTGGCAAACTGCAAACGGGACTTCTTATGGTTTTCTGTTAACAATGGCTTTCTTCTTGCCACTCTTCCATAAAGGCCAACATTGTGCAGTGCACGACTAATAGTTGTCCTATGGACAGATTCCCCCCACCTGAGCTGTAGATCTCTGCAGCTCGTCCAGAGTCACCATGGGCCTCTTGGCTGCATTTCTGATCAGCGCTCTCCTTGTTCGGCCTGTGAGTTTAGGTGGACGGCCTTGTCTTGGTAGGTTTACAGTTGTGCCATACTCCTTCCATTTCTGAATGATCGCTTGAACAGTGCTCCGTGGGATGTTCAAGGCTTGGGAAATCTTTTTGTAGCCTAAGCCTGCTTTAAATTTCTCAATAACTTTATCCCTGACCTGTCTGGTGTGTTCTTTGGTGTTTTTGCTCCAAGTATTCTCTTAGACAACCTCTGAGGCCGTCACAGAGCAGCTGTATTTGTACTGACATTAGATTACACACAGGCAATGTTCCCTCTAAGCTGCGCACGTGCGCAATTGCGCACTGCTGGCACGGTCTCTGCGCACAGAAAATCTGCGTTGCGCACAAAAAAAATCTAACCTGAATTGAAATTAAAATTAAAACTTTAACAATTCTGTTTTGCAGTGTTAGTCAGTAAGTGACTGGCTGCTCCTGTATGGGATTAGAACGATGTCACCTTATCCTATAGTCCAGCCAATAATGCGATTCACATTCATATATACGCAGCTAATCAACGTGGTTGACAGACTATGACAGCGTCCTTATGTGCCGACACCGGTGTTTTAGCAAAGCGGCGTGGCTGATGTTGGAGTAAAGCCACATAAATGACAACGTGTACAACCATTGGAGATGTGAGCAGGACAGACGGAACAACTGACGGAAAAAGTGTGGACTTTATACCAGTTTTTAAATTGTGTTGATAGGCCACGTAAAACCAGAGTTATGATAAAGATATCTGCAATGTTTGGTTTTCTTCCTGAATACTGTCGTTGTTTATATTTACTGCGGGAAGAAACGGTAAAAACAGCGTTTTATAAGAAAAAACGCTCGAAAGCCTGTGAGCAAAGACAAAACCAGAAAACCCCACCCTTTCCTATTGGTCGAAAAAAGTACCATGTGGACCAATCAAAAAATGATATGGCAACGTGGCATCTAGTTGTTAAGAAACGGGGGGAAGTTTTAGGAGTGACGGCGGTGTTTTGAGATGTGAGAGATTTGAGACGTTTAGTGCAAATCTTGTGTAGTTAGTGTGTAGTTAGTGTGTAGTGTAGTCAATAGTTTTGTTGTGTGTGTCAGAACAATGAGGCGACTGCTGAATGTTACAGGTGTTACAGGAGTGATACATCTCCTGTTGTCAGGCCTGCAGGTATCAGGCTGTTGTTCTCCTTTATCTCATAGTGGACAGAAATTATTTTTTGGAGTGGCACAAATAATTTGTGTGGCATCAGATTTGATGCAGAACAGCTGATTGTTCTGTAAATAGTTTGAAATGTTTATTTAAAAACGCCTTGGCTGCATTTTTAGGTAAACAGCTGCAAAAACCGTTGTTGTCAGTAACTCAGTTACTTTTTTGAAGAAGTAACTATATAATTAATTGCCCAACATTGGTCATTATATACTGTATGTTGCAGACAGAGAGTTGCAGGACTCTCTCCCAGACCACAGACTCCTACTCATAATACAAGTCAGAGCTTTATAAAAAAAAGAAAAGAAAAAGTGTGTTTTCAAAATTGGAGTTTGTGAGGGACCAAGCAGCCAAAGCATAGAGGACACAGGCAAAAAAGTATCTTCAAAAAGGGTTTTCTTTATTTTAACCCTCAAAAAGTCCAAAATTAACAAAATTCAAAAACATACTTAGCAGGCCCATAAAAGAGGTCAACTAAATATAACTCTACAAAAAGTATTTTCCAGAAACTCAAAAAAAAAAAAAAAAAAAAAAAAAAACAAAGTGAGACACCACTTAACTTACAAACTGCCCTAATTACAAAGACACATGAGGATAGCTTTTATAATGATTTGGCCAAACCATTTACACACAATAATGGGGAAACAAAAACACACACTAATATGAACCAAGCACATAACCTAACTAAACCTAAAACACCCCTGCTCCTGGTAAGCCCATGGTTGGTTCTGCTGAGCAGGCATTTTGTTCCCAGAGTCCTCAGCCACGCCTTTTGCCCAGACAGGAAACAGCCACCGCCCAAACCCAGGTAACTCAAAGAGAGTGAAACATAATTAATATAACAAAACATTTTAGAAAAACCACACAATGTTACTATGCGCGTGCCTCATAATACCAGTGTTAGGTTTAACCAAATGATTAATGAATTAGGTTAATGAAGAAAACTGCAAAGCAAACTAATAAAGTAAAAATATGGACTGATTTACCCCTGTGTGGCTGATGTCATCACAGAGTTCAAGTTATTTTTCCTTCCGATAGTGTTAACATACTACACAGGTGATGAACAAGATTTTTTAAATTTTCATTGTAAGTGGGCTAAAGCAGTTAATTAAAAGTAGTCTAACATAAATGTAAATGCTGTAATTTGATTATTTTAATAAACCATGTAACTTGGATGGATTCGATGCTGGCGTGGCCACAGTGCACACGTCTGCTGTTGCTCACAGTGGTCCAAGGGATCGCTCAGGGAGTTTGTGTGTTCGCTCAGACACGTGAAAAATTAGAGGGAACATTGCACACAGGTGCACTCTATTTAGTCATTAGCACTCATCAGGCAATGTCTATGGGCAACTGACTGCACTCAGACCAAAGGGGGCTGAATAATTACGCACACCCCACTTTTCAGTTATTTATTTGTAAAAAAAAAAAAAAAAAAAAAAAAAAATGTTTGGAATCATGTATGATTTTCGTTCCACTTCTCACGTGTACACCACTTTCTATTGGTCTTTCACATGGAATTCCAATAAAATTGATTATGTTTGTGGCTGTAATGTGACAAAATGTGGAAAAGTTCAAGGGGGCCAAATACTGTTGCAAGCCACTGTATACTAGAACTGCCTCAGGAAAAAAGAATAAGATGGTAAATTTGAAAACACGGAGTGGCCAGCACAGTCTCCAGACTTAAACCCTGTCGAGCTGGTTTGGGATGAACTGGATGGAAGAGTGAAAGATAAGAAACCTGCAAGTGCCACAAATTTATGGGAACTTTTGCATCCAATATGGGAAGAAACTGCTGAAGAATATTTGATTTCTGTTGTAAAAAGAATGCTACAGGTGTGTTCAGCTGTTATATCTGCCAGTGGTGGCTACTTTGATGAGTCCAAAGTTTAGAATACATTTTGGTCTCTAAATTGATCCCATGATTTTAAAAAAATTTAATGATTTAAAACATGCACGATAGGATGTATGTTAAATGGGTGTTCAAAATATTATGGATACTTTTCAAATATTGATTAGTGGGCATATTTTTTTTTTGTCTTGTTTAAAAATGATTCATATCATTCCCTTTCTCTGACAGCTCATTTGACTGTGAGTCCCAACAGCTCTCAGTTCTTTAAAGATGACCCTGTGTCTCTGAGATGTGAAGAGGACGACAGCTCTGCTGGATGGACTCTGAGGAGAAACACAAGCAAAGACACCAAGACCCAGTGTGGAGCTGAGTGGGGGAAATCTACTGGGAATTCCTGTAGTATTAGCTATATCTTAACACAGGACAGTGGAGTTTACTGGTGTGAGTCCAGAGAGGGTCCCATCAGTAACATGGTTAACCTGACAGTCACTGGTAAGCTGAGTGTGTGGAGTTAGTGTTGATGAAGCTGTGTGTAAATGGATGAAATGCTGTAGTTTGTCTCTGTGTTGAGGTGGATCAGTGATCCTGCAGAGTCCTGTCCTCCCTGTGATGGAGGGAGATGACGTCACTCTGCTCTGTAAAACAAAGACCACTCCCTCCAACCTCCCAGCTGCTTTCATCAAAGATGGTGTCTTCATCGGGAAAGAGCCTACAGGTCACATGGCCATCCAGCATGTTTCCAGGTCTGATGAAGGCCTCTACAAGTGTGACATCAGCGGTCATGGAGAGTCTCCATCCAGCTGGATCACTGTCACAGGTGAGGAACTTCACTCTGATTACACCTCTTATTTGTTCAATCTAGTCACTTCATTCTTTCTGCAGGTAGGCCTACATCCACAGCCAGACCTACAACCACATCCCACCTTATTTCTGGAGCTCCGTCCCCTGACTTAACATTAATGTGCCACCTGGTGGTGTTTAGTCCATACTTCATCTCCACTCTTCTCTCATGGTGTTTTTATAGTGAGGCAGAGCCGCTATAGGTAATATTCACTATGTATACTCAATGATGACAGCTGATGATGTCTTGAACCAATGTCATGATCTACCTTTCCTTCCTGACTTGCTGTTACTCCAGGAAATAACTTGCCCATCCTCAAGGAGTTAACCCTAACCCACAGAGGCAGAGTAATAACAGGATGAGGAAGCTGATAATGTCACCAAGGAGGTTCACTTGAACAAATCCAAACTGGACAGACAGTGTGGTTTCTCTCAACTGTTTCTACTTTGCTTTTGTTTAAATGTTTGCTTTTTGCAAGTTCATAACCCTTTGTCTTTAGATTTATTTGTAGATTTATTTATTTGCAGATTTACAGGGAAGCTCTTTTTTCCGTCTCATTTCTGAATGAAGCAGTAGACTCCGCTTCAGAGTAAAAGACATTACACCTAAATAGTGCTTTAAGAAGACAGTTAAGAAAATGTATGTTAAGCCAAAATACATATAATTATGCTGTTTAATGTGTATAGATGGGTAGTACTGCTACACATTTGAGATACAACTGGCTTTACTTATAAACCTCTTCAAAAATGTGGAGGACATTTGATAAAGAGAATCTGCAGTGTAAAGTTTGGAAGTCTGAAAGATGCATTGATACAGTGCTTGTTTAATTCTAAACTTAAGCACTGATGATAATCAGAAAAAAAAGTACAATAAAAACAGAATTTACCTTTCAAGTCTGATTCTTCTTTATACTTTATGTGCATTTCACACTTTGATATAGACATTCAGGAAAAGAGCTCCTTTTAATTTTTCCATAACTGGAGAATAGTATATGATTCATCTTTAATAAAGGAGTTGAATCATATAAGCATAAGTCTTGGAGCCCCTGGAAAACCCTCACATATACGCTGGAGACCCCAGAACCTTCTACTATGAGATAACTATGAGGCTATTCTTTATTGCTGTGTTTAAAACGGGTTACATTGACTTACTGTTGGAAAACTTACACTTATTATATACTTATCATCATTGCATATAACCAGTATTGGGGAGTAACCGAATGTACATGTACCGCCATTACGTATTTAGAATACAAAATATGAGTAACTATTTCGTTACAGTTACCGTTTAAAAAGGTGGTATTCAGAATACAGTTACTTTGTTGAAATAAATGGATTACACGGTGGTACTTCCCTGTTTCATATTGTCGTGGGTCCGGTTTGTTTGACAGCTACATTATGTTGTTCCAGGCAGCAGCGTTACAGTTGCCATGGTTACAGGGTGACTTTCTCTCTCTCTCTCTGTGTGTTTCCTGGGTGAGAGAGCGCTTTTGTTGTTGTTGTTGTGCTAAGCTAAAAGGCAGAATGCTACAGGCATCGCTCTAAAGCAGGGGTGTCAAACATACGGCCCACGGGCCGAAACCGGCCTGCCAGGGGGTTTAGTGTGGCCCGGGGATAAATTTGCATTATTAAAAAAAAAAAAAAAAGAATAAACTTCATTTTCTTTAAAATCTGCAGTTCCTATGTTGTTCGCTAGGGGCGCTGTGTTTTAGTCAGTTAAATCGGTTTACCCGCTTTTTCTCTTTGAATCGGCACCCTCATCAGGGAAATGTCTTTATCAAAAAAGAGAAAAGTGGACACAGAGTGTCGGATTTTTCAAGAAAAATGGACTTCTTCCTAGATGTTCACGGATTTGATTAGATTTGAACAAATTCCTTTAAGCTTCAATCTTACCAAATACATTTATCAATTGTCTTACAACTAACGTTATTTATCTAAATAATCTCCAACACCCTGGAGAACAACGGGGAGAGTTTAGAGGCTCTCCAAGATTATATTGATCAGTGCTTTCAGGATCTAGTGATGAAGAAGGCCCAGTGTGCAGCTTCCCGGCCAAACCTGAGACGCCATCGTCGAAAAGACTTCGCCCGGCAGATTCCCCCGGCACAACATCGCCAGCCGGCAAAGATATTGCCGACATACTGGAGTCAATCGACAAGCGACTGTCCACTTTCGACGCAAGGCTGTCCTTGGTGGAGCTTCTTCACCGGGAATTTAAATGCTTACGAGAATCACTGGAGTTCAGCCAGCAGCAGGTGGAAAACGCCGCTGCTGAAAATGCCACGCTAAGGGAGTCGGTGAAATGTCTCACAGACAATGTTACTGAGCTAAATAGAGAAAATAAAAAAATAAAAGAAACAGTTATTGATCTACAAGCCCGTAGCATGCGTGATAATCTGGTATTTTCTGGTATTCCAGAAGCCGCTGGAGAGGACGCCGGAGACCACGGTAAAAGCTTCATCAAAACCCACCTGAAGCTGCCGGAGGACACGGTGAAGAACATCGTCTTCGATAGGGTGCATCGCCTCGGCCCTATTCGACCTGCGGCTGGGAGACCACGTCTATCGTGGCCAAATTTGGCCACTTCAAACAAAAGGAACAGGTGAAAAGCCGCGGCAGGGAATTAAAAGGAACGGACTTCAGCGTGAACGATCAGTTCCCCAAAGAGATCCTGGGCACGCAGGGTCCTCTTCCCAATCCGACGCGGCTTCATCCAGAAAGGGCTCCCGCGCTGTCATCGCTGTGGACCGGCTGTACGTGGACGGACAGCTCCACCGCGACCCCGACATCACTCCGTGGCTGTATTAACTTCACACCAGATAAGAATCCGCTACACCCTTTCCCCATCCACTCACACTAATTTGCATTAACATCTGTCTAACTTAAAAGGATTAAATGCATCTTAAGTGTGATATTATAGCAGAATTAACACCGTCACTCTCCGTCAGTGGTTTAATTGGAATGTTTCCGTTTTTGTTTTTTCCC
>JAQSNX010008450.1:0-14525 GCA_029532605.1 Oreochromis grahami
CAGCTGCTGGTTTGTTAGTGTTGCTCCTTAAGAAGCAGCATTTAGTTAAGGTTCCTACTGAGGAAAAATCAAAGGAAGTTCTGTTGATAACAAACAGCAGCCATAAAGATTACAATATATTTAATTGGCTTGAAAATGATAAGATCACAAACTGTTTTTTAGTCGATGATAATTTGTAACCACTAAAACCATTAAACATTGTCCTCACATATCTATCATAAAAATATCCTCATATCTACATTTATAATTATTAATACAAGTTAAATATATACACTTAGAGCACAAACCTTGCTTATTGCAAGCTAGTCTGTCCATTCAAAGCAGTGGTAGGAAACCTTGTATGTGTGGTATTTGCACACATTTGCATGTATGGAAATGACACCATAATTGACATTATAAACTTACAGCCATCCTGTTTCCTCTTAAGGTCTACAAATCTCAGTTGGATCAGAAAAACTTGATTCTAATTTGTTGGATTCTATTTTCTTACAACGTGGGTATTTGTGCTTGCAGGTGCAAAGACCACAAACATCAGCAGATAGGCATGTAATGTACTTGAATTTAAAAAGCAAAGCATTACTCAAAGCGCTCTAATTGCAAATGAACTATGCATCCACACAGCACTTTATTCTGTGCACTTCAAGCATTTTATCTACTTCATATGCATGGACGCTTTAGAATTACTAACTTAACTGACGTGTATGTGTTTAGACTTTGAGGCATCCAGAGTACCAAGAAAATCTATACAAAAAGGCCACAGCCAGGATTTGAACCAGGGACGTTCTTGCTTTGAGGCAACACTGCCAATTGCATCAAATTATAATAATAAAAATGATAATAACAACTTTGTGTAACACATTTAAAAAAACAAAAAACAAGGATGATGGGGTGTTGTTAAGTGCAATTCCAGAGGGTGTGGGCAACCACAATGAATGCTCTGTCCATGAAAGTGGAGGCTAGAGAGAGAGAGAGAGAGAGAGAGAGAGAGAGAGAGAGAGAGAGAGAGAGAGAGAGAGAGAGAGAGAGAGAGAGAGAGAGAGAGAGAGAGAGAGAGAGAGAGAGAGAGAGAGAGAACGCCTTTTTATGGGATTATCTCATTGTAAGATTTGAATTCAATATATTTATGACTATTTTTTTTCAAGCATCAACCAAAGTTTGATCAAAAAACTTCCCACTCATTGAATGTCTTGAAAACGATTGGTGGTGATGCGTCACCTTTTTTGTGTTTTCTTTTCTTTTTTGTTTGGTTTTTTAAATCCTGTGATTAATCATATGAGTGACAAACTGACAAAGTTTCTGTAATCTGAGAACACAAAGAGCAAACCTCTTTTAGAGAACAATACACATTTTGAAATCCTTTAAAAAAAAATGTGTCACAATATCAGCTGATGAACGACACCTCAGGTCTTACAGCAACAAAATCATCTGTGTACACACTTTAGAAATTTTGTTTCATCATGCCTGGAAAAAACAACTTCCCACCTGACCCTTCAGAACCAGCTGATGTTTTGCACAGTAACAAGGCAAAAAATTTTCCATATTTCAGAACATGGGCTGTTATATGCAGTTTTTGTCCTACTATACCATATATACATGTGAAATTCTCAGGGTAGGAATTCACATTTAAGCTCTGTTCATAAATTTTCTGGATTAACTTATTCTGAAACTGACAATCAGGATACACAGTCACACAAGTTAACTCAGTGTTTCTCTTGCACTTTCACATGAAAGGGGTGGTGTTGGCAGCATCTGACTAATTTAAAAAAGGGGGGCTTTTCACAGTATATGAAATCTAATGATGATTAAATAGGGATTAAAAATACATAAAGAACATTTAAAAAAAAATTGCAACAAAGACAAAAAAGACAATCTGCAAGAAGAAAACAAGGTATTGATGCTGAAGAGAATCTATATTTGTGTGATTTATCTCACAAAGTAGTAAAAATGTAATTGTCCTCCTGCACAGACTCCCTTATTTTAGTTTATCTCTTGTTCTTCAGTTCATTTTAGTTTTATTTATATAACATCAAATCATAATAACTATTGCTTTAAGATGGTTTATGTTGTGAGGTAAAGACCCCACAATAACACATTTAACAATGCATTTGTCCATCTTTCTGTCTTCCTGTATGTGTATGTGTCTGTGAGGTAACCACACCTTGTGTTCAAGGGTTGGTCCTGCTGCTTCCTGCTCTTCAGGTCCATGCACCTGGGGTGATTAACTCACCTGTGGGTAATTGTGTGATCTGATTGTTAGACTTACAACAATTATTGAATTGGCACTTCTGAAACTTGCACGTATTGTATGCTTTGGCTCTGTGATCTTACCTTCTGTTCTGCTTTCTGCAAGAAACCTGGATGCTGTGAATGAGTTACCTTGAGAGAGCATTTGTGGAGCTGTCTAAATCGGAGCTTTTGTAACTGCAAACTCCTCTTGCTGTTGTTAGAAATGGTTTTCTCTCTAAATAAATGCATTGATCATTTAATTCTCAGTCTGTGTTGTAAGTCCTAACATGGGTTCATTTAAACATTAAAGTTTTCTGTTCCACAGCCTCATAAATGAGATGTGCAAACTCTTTTACTGCCACTAAATAATCAAAGTGAAATTAGGTTGAACGGGTGCTCTTCATTCTGTTTTCTAGTAGCTGTTATTATAGCAGTGTAAAGGAACTGCCAGCAGATTAGAACAAAGTTTTGGGGTTGTTGTTGTTTTTCAAATATACATTTTCTGTATCACTAAATTAATAGAGGCACCTTCCCATGACAGGCAGCATGGTAGCACAGTGGTTAACACTGTTGCCTGACAGGAAGAGGTGTACTCTTTTCAATTCTATCATCTTCCTGGGGCCTCTCTCTGTGGAATATGCATATTCACCAAAGAAATGCTGTTAGTGAGGTGAAATTGCCTGTAGGTGTGAATGTGAGTGTAAATGTGTCTTTTAGTCCTGAGAGTCCAGGGTGTACGCTACCAATAACCCTCTATCACTGAGTCTCTGCTGTCAGTAACAGGATCTGAAAGGGTTAATGAGTAATGTTAAATGTGACTGGAGTAAGCCCCCCCTTTTTTTGTGCACCTGGTGTGGCAGCTGCACCTTCATACAAAAAAAATGATTCATCCCCACTCTCAAATAGTTACATAGTGTGTGTAGTGTCGCAAGGAGTGCTCAGACCTTGACAGTGGAGATTCCTCCGCTGCACCTACATCTTCCCTCGTGTAATTAACAGTAGGTCAGCAACCACCTTTCAACTCCTCCCTTTCAAGGGAATAAAAAACTAAAAGCAATTTAAATATCAGTATGACAGCTTTGACCATGATTTCTTTTTGTACCGTACTGAACCAAAGAGTGGACCTCCTACTTTAGGGGAAATGAATTGTCCTTTGGCAACACTTAAGCTTCTCAAGCAGGCTGTTCTGGTTACTCTGAGCTCACACTTACCCGCAGTTTGATTGTTGAATTGAATCCATTCCATGCCATTAAGTGGAAGCAGAGCAGCTCAAATCACCAATGAAGATACAAGAATGCATTGGGGCGACCGTGGCTCAGGGGATTGGGAAGCTCATTGGGAAGCTCATCTGTAACCGGAAGGTTGCCGATTCGATCCCCCTGCTCTCTCTGTCCTGGTCGTTGTGTCCTTGGGCAAGACACTTCACCCTACCGCCTGCTGGTGATGGCCAGAGGGGCCAATGGCGCGATATGGCAGCCTCGCTTCTGTCAGTCTGCCCCAGGGCAGCTGTGGCTACAACTGTAGCTGCCTCCACCAGTGTGTGAATGAATTTTTGTACCTTAACTGGGTTTCTGAGGCGAGGCGGGAGATTATTCCATTGCACTGCATTATTGACGTCTGCAGTCGAGTGATCTCATGTTCGCTCTGTTTACGTAGCTCTGTTTGCTCGGTAATTTACAAATAGGCTGTTGACAGAGTAACGTTCGGTTTAAAAGGTTAAAGGCTCAGTGATTTCATTTTTATTTTTTGATGATGCAACATTAATGAAATAATTAATTGTTAAATGATTATTTAATAACATTTTATCCATCCATTACGACCCATAACTGACTTTCCTTTATTCTACAGCACAATTAAATTAACAAAATCAGCTAAAGCAGATTTCACCAGATTTCAAAATGTTTTGTTTCTGTTCTGATGGGGGGCGACGCTGTTAGGAACGGGGAAGAATGCAGTTGAGCTTCCTCTTAATCCACTGGTGAATTGTCACACTTAAAAGTAATTTTTCATTTTCCTGCATTTTTAAAGTCAGGATTATACATGCTTCTACCCTCCGGTGTGATTGTAATATGAAGTAGTTTTGGTTTTAAAATGAACCTCTCTCACTATAAGCACTGGTAGGTTGGACATGTCAGCTGCTTCTTTCTGTTCAGGTCAGGCTGCTCCCTCTCCTCTCTCCTCAGACAGGTGCTTCTGTCAGATTTCTCCTGTTTTTGTCAGTAATTTCTGTGTCTGCAGGTGAGTCCAACAGTTTTTTTTTCCATTGTTATTCCCTCTGTAACCAAACACATTTTTATAAATGAGTGAGTTTTGTTCGTGTCGTTATGTTCCATTTTATCGACACCCTCTTCAAAGGTGATAAACGCACTCGCTTGGCAGGTGAAATCTCGCTACTCAATTGTGACCCCTTTGTGACGATGGGATGGTCAAAACAGTTTTTTTCTTTCTTTCTTTTTTTAACCTGGTTAATGGCACGTTCCTAGTCGGAAGTCGGAATTTGCGAGAATGCAGCGTTGCATCATCAGGAAATGAGTTCGGAATGAGTCACGCAACTTGTTGAAACTTCAGCTGGTTCCCAGAAGTGTGGCTGACTGTAATGTTTCATTACAAAGGAATTTAACTTCCTCTTTTGGTAATTATTTAAAATAAATGAACACATGAATAAATGAATCATTGATATAAAGTAGTTTATAAATCACACCATGGTACATGCCTTACTTTTAACTGCAAACTTTAAATGTAATTATTTTCTGCCCACCAGATTTTCTTCATTGTGCTGTCAGGAATAAAAATAATAAAAATTCTTTAAGGATAGAATGGTAATGAAAATCAATTATGACGGCACAAAAATTCACAAGCGCACGTTTGGGTAAATACATGTCACACAACTCCGCTGTCCACTTATTGAGTCAGAGGCAGAAATGTGAACGGATCTATTAGCGAACATCCACACAGCTGTACTTGGCAGATGACTGGTTATCATGTGTCAGGCTTGCTTCTTATTGTAGAAAGAAACTTTAGGGGTTTTAATAGACACATGTTTTACCATGTGTTCTGACTTTTTCCTAATGCGTAATTAATTCAACTGTGTAAATCTGTAATTTACCCCCCCCCCCAAAAAAAACAAAAAAAAAAAAAAAACAAACAAAAAAACTAAGTCACACTTTTGTTCTGTATCCTTCCCCCACTGTCTAACTTGTTAATGGTTAACCCTATTACGCTGCTCAATCAGAGATAACAGTATACATGTTCAGACGGAGAGAAACAGTTGGCTTACTGTAAATAGAATAATCATACTTTAACTATAGATAACATTTTTTTAAAAGTGTATGTAAATCAAATGCAACTAAAAGCAATACTTTTACAATTTTACATTTCTTAAGAAAACCACAGCATTGGGAAACTCAATGTTACAAGTGATGTTAGATACAAGGAGAGGACAATTCTTGGAAATCAAAGGGAGTTTGGTCTTAGCCTCCTCTTGGGTCTTGCCATGATGACAGAGGACAAAAGGAGAAAAGAAAGTGAGGAAAACAGAGAAAATGCAGACACGCCTGTGTAGGCTTGGTCATGTAGATGAATCAGAAGACCACGTGTGGTTTTTATTATCCAGTTGCCAAGTTCTGTAAATTAATTACATTTACAGTTAAAGTGTGGAAAATATCGCCATTTGCCATAAATGTATATAAATAAATATATATTCTAATATTGTCATATTTTATATGTTTGGAGTTGTCTATAATACAATATAATAAAACTAAAGTCCCACTTGGGCCTATCACCTCTGTTCTGCTTTACTAGCTGAAAAGCAACCAAATATAGAGGGTAAGAGTGGACAGAATCACAAAGCCAGATTTTAAATATGCTCTCTGAATCAATATTGATATAGTGCATCTCAAACGTCTGTGCTACCATGTCTCTACAGCTGGTGTATGTTGCTGATTTTCAGGGTCTGTGTAAAGTTTTGGCTGTAACACATTTCAAAGTAATGTGCTTGTGTAATTACATTACACTATTCAATAATCGAATAAGTTACTGAACCTATATAACACCTGCCATGCTTCATCATATGTCCAATGATATTCCTGATATCTGTACCAAATGTTTAGTTGAAAAAGGAACTCTTCTTCATTGTCTATGGCAGGGGTCCCCAATCTCAGTCCATGAGGGCTGCAGGTTTTAGATCTCACCCTGGGTCAACACACCTGAATCACATGATTAACTCATTACCAGGCCTCTGGAGAATTTCAAGACATGTTGAAAAGGTAATTTATCCATTTAAATCAGCTGTGGTGGATCAAGGACACGTCTAAAACCTGCAGGGACACCGGCCCTCATGGACTGGGATTGGGGACCCCTGACGTTGGTTATACACCCATTCAAATTAGATTCAAACTACAAACTATATCACTCCTTCACAGCACATAATACTGCACACAAGTTGTTTCAATGATAACATACAATATTATTTACTGATGATGCTGTTTATCAACTTGCGAAGGCATGGATGGCAACAGATTAACAAAGGTGAAACTGCCCCTGGCTAGATCTTGCAGAGTAAAATACATAAAGCAGCCACTAGAGGGCAAACTGCAGAACAGAAAATACCTAATTCCATCATAGTATGAAACGTCCCAGTGTTCACCCGAGTCTCTGGCTGCTTTATTGTAAAGTGTCAATCTTTGAAGTTAGCATCAACTTTCTGTTTCATGCATTCTCGGAATATCAGGATATGAGATTTTGATCATATCACACAGCCTTCTAGACAGTTGGGTTTATCTTTGATGGAGATGACACAGCATACAGGGCAAAAGTTGAGAACTTGTCCTGCTGGTGCTCAGAAAATATCCTGAAGCTGAAAATATTTCAAACCAAAGAACTCATCATGGACTTCAAGAAGCACAGACAGGCCCGCTCCCCTCTCATTATAAATGGAGAATGTGTGGAATCTGTCTCCACCTTCAGGTTTCTGGGCTCCCACATCTCCGCCAGTCTCACTTGGACCCGCAACACTAGTACCCTGGTAAAGAAGGCCCAGCAGCGGCTGCACTTCCTCCTTGTCCTAAGGAAGAATAACCTGGACAGAAGCTGCTGCTGGCCTTCTCCCGCTCCTGAGTAGAGAGCTTGCTCTCCTACTGTGTGGGTGTTTGGTATGCAGGGGCCACAACTGAGAACAGGAAGGCTGGCCAGAGAGTAATCAACACTGCCCAAAAACTCATTGGCTGCCCTCTGCCACCCCTGGGGGCCATCATCAGCTCCTCCTGTATCAGGGACATAACAGGTGACCTCTTGTGCTCTCTGGTCAGCACCACAGGTCTATTAGCTCTAACACCTCCAGACTCACTAACAGCTTCTTCCTCTAGGCCATCAGTCTGTTAACAAACACACTGTATATGTACAGTAACAATAATGGCCTATTCTATTCTATTCTATTCTATTCTATTCTATTCTATTCTATTCTATTCTATTCTATTCTGCTCTGTTCTACTCTGTTCTATTCTACATTCGTATAGCATTAACTCTTTTTAATAAAAGCAGGAAAGTCGCTCAGGCAAAGCCCATTGAAAAAATGATAAAGACAGCTTTGAACATACATGTAATATACGCCAACCATTTCTTCTCGGGTTGCTAGGTGACAGTGACTCAGTCAACTGCTATCCTGAGAATTGCAGCACTTTGAGATGACAGTTCTAACCACTGTAACATCAGCACACCCTGACATACCACCTCAGAGCAGAAAAAGAGTAACTGAAGACTCACGTCAACTGAGGAGAAATGAAAGGCACCCAGCATAAAATCTTTGTCAAATCAAACATTTGGAAGTTTGTATTTTTTGTGTGCGTGTGTGTGTTTGGAGGTTTGTTTTCTTTTAAAAACCTCTTTATCTACTATCTACCTGAAGCATATTTATTATTATTATATATGTATGTATATGTATATATTATTATGTTTGTATTTATTATTTTTCAATAAATTTAACTAAAAAAAATGAACACATTATGTACCAGTACTGTCTTTCATCTACAGAGTGAGCTCACTGAAACTTTCAAATGACTGTATTTTTTTCAAGCATCAAACAAAATTTGATCAGGAAACTTGACTTACTCACTGAACGTATTGAAAAACATTTTTGCTGTTGTGTCACTTTTTTGTGTGTTGTTTTCTTTTGTTTTTTTATTTGTTTTGTTTTTCAATCCTGTGATTAACCGTATGAGTGACAAAGTTTGTTTCTGTAATCTGGGAAAATAAAGAGGAAACCACTTTCACGAAACAATATTCATTTGGAAATCCTTCAAAAACATGTCAAAATGTCAGCTGGTAAACGACACCTCAGGTCTTACAGCAACAGGAAGTTGGTTTATTTCATCATGCCTGAAAAACACTTCCCACCTGACCCTTCAGAAGAAGCTGAGGTTTTGCACAGTAAAAAGGCAAAAAATTCAGAACATGGGCTGTTATATGCAGTTTTTCCCCCTAGTAATACCATATACATTTAAAGTTTTCAGGGTAGAAGTTCTCAATTAAACTCTGTTCAAAGCTGCTACCAGATCAACTTCTCTTCCAAGTTTTGTTCAGCGTTGTTTCTATAATGAGTTTTCAGCAACAATATCACTGCATATATCAGTGGTCCCCAGGTTTATAAAAGCATCTGACTTTAGGTTTCTGTCTAAGGTTTTTCTTTCTTTCTTTCTTCTTTTTATTTTTGTGGGTTTTTTTTTTGTACTAATAGTGGGGAGACTAGTGTTTTGGGGATCTCTTTTTGGGCCTTTGCATTGGTTATTTTATTATCCATCGATCGATCTTCTTCTGGTTATTCCGGGACGGATCGCGGGGACCTCCCACTCCCCAGCCACCTCCTCCAGCTTGTCTTGGGGAACACCAAGGGGTTCCCAGGCCAGCTGAGAGATGTAATGTCCCAGGTCTGCCCTGGAGTCTCCTGGGGCATGCCCAGAACACCTCACCCAGGAGGTGCCCAGGAGGCATCCTTGTCAGATGCCTGAACCACCTCAGCTGGCTCCTTTTGATGTGGTGGAGCAGCAGCTCTACTTCTACACACTCCCAGATGACTGATCTCCTCACCCTATCTCTAAAGATGGTACCTCATTCTTTTCTCTACGACTCTACGACTCTACTCTCTACGACTTTAAATTCATTTTCTATTTAAAGTTGTAGAGTGACTTTAAATCGAGAGCATCGCTTTTATACTCAGCTCTCTCTTCACCATGACGGACCAGTACAATGTCCACATCACTGCAACCACAGCACCAATCCGTCTATCGATCTCCTGCTCCCATCACTTATGATCAAGACCCTGAGATACTTAAACTCCTCCACTTGGGACAGGAAGTGGAGGAGTATCCTCTTTTATTTATTGGACATTTTCTAGTTGGTGTGATTCTGACTCTGTGGTCTCAGTTCAGTCTTTAAGGTTCCTTTGCTTTCTTTTTTTTTTTAATTGTAGTTTCTCTTACTTTTTAGAGTTGGATATTTGATTTGTCTTGATAGATGCTCAATCATCCAAGTAAGAAAATTGCAAAAATGGATTCTGTTCATCTGGATGTAGCAGACAGGGCTATTTGATTTGATTCATTATGGTGTGCTTCATTAATCTTGCCTCACCCAGAGTTCCCCCGTATCCTGTTCACTGCGAGTTTCCTGCCTTTGTATTTAGCAAGTTATTTAACTTTCAGTTTTACTTTATCACTTTGTTTTATTTTTTATGTTTTGTTGTTGTTACTATTTTGTTTAGTCTTTAGTCTCAGTTACAGCGTCTGCCTCCCATGCTAGCTCCTTCCTGTTATATTCTTTTTGCCTTCTCCTATAGAGTTTTGTTTGTTTGTAATTTTACAACAACCTTGGTCCTGTACTACAAAATGACTTCATGATGAATCATTTTCCACAAATCTCTATGAGTGCCACCTATTCCAATCAGGCAATTTATCTGATGATGATAAACTGTTGATTAAACATCCGTAAAGAACAACAACAACAACAAAAAACTGCAACAGTGCTGCAAAAACACAACTTATTAATGCTGAGGAGAATCGTTATTCTGGTGATTTGTTAAAAACAAAAAATATGTCATGAAGCTCCGGCATTAAGTCGCCCATTTCTTTCTAACTGTTCTTCATTTCAATTCTGTTTTATTTATATAACAGCAAATTGCAATAACTTATACTGTAAGGTAAAGACCCTGCAATCATTAATTTAACAATGCATTTCTGACTTTTCTGTCTTCCTGTGTGTGTGTGTGTGTGTGTGTGTGTGTGTGTGTGTGTTTCATTTTTTGTGCACCTGGCAGCTGAACCATTGGGCAAACAGTGATTTATCCCAAAGAGAAAACTCCCAAATAGTTAGATAATGTGTGCAGTGCAGCAAAGAGTGTTCAGACCTCAAAAGTGGAGATTCATCCGATGTAAGGACCCATATCTTTCCTAATGATTAATAGAGGGGCAATAACTCCTCCCTTTCAAGAGAATAAAACTAAAATATCATTGACTTCTACCCTTCTACCTCTCAAAGCACTTTGATTGATTGTTGAATTGAATCTATTCAGTGCCATTTTGTGGAAGCAGAGCAGCTTTAGCAACAACTCAAATCACCACAGAAATTTGTCTCTCAAACACTTGCAAAAAGTTTTTTTTTCTATCTCAGATGGAAAAAAAAACATGAGGGGAACTGTGAAAATCCGAAGACTCCATCATTACAAGTACTGAAAGAAAGAACTGACATAAACCTTTAAAAATGCAATTTCAAAACCACTAATTTAAATCCAAATTGGTTTATTTTGTGGTTAAAAACAAACTGGAAATATCTCCAATTTATCTTAACACAATCGGGGAGTCCTTTTTCTCTATATAAAGCAGTATAAATATAATCTGGAATGATATTCCATTTTTCTCGTTGACTGTGCTGAGTCAGTGTGAAAGTGAAGTAACAATCAGTTTCAGGATGAGACACTCTGTCACGGTACTGGGTCTGTCACCCAGTATGTGTAATTCTGATTTAAGTTATATTCTTTGATTTGTTTTTCACAAGTTTGGTTCTCTTTATCTTTTTCTGTTTCTGTTATATTTATAGTTCCTAGTTTTAGTTTTCTGTGACTATCTTCCTTGTGTTCCACAGTTAGTTACTCTCATCTCCATGTTTCATGTTTCCTCTCTGTTTCCCTAGTCAGTCATGTCTCCATGTCCCTTGCCTACTGTTCAGTTTATTTAGTTTTGCTTCCTCCCTGTATAATTATGTCTGATTAGTTCCAGTTTTTCCCCCTATCCTTTGAGTATTTAGTCCTCTGTCATTCTTTGGCTGTTGCCAGATTGTCTCTATAGCTCCCCTTCTGTTTCCCGTGTTCTCTTTCACCCAAAATCACAATCACTTTTATCCAAGCCTAACTACTACTAGTACTAGTGATATTCACAGTGAGTGGGCAATTCAAGGTTCAGTATCTTGAACAGCACACCTCAAGAAACTGGAAAAATCAGATGAATCCACCAACCAGGTAAGTCAGCCCACCATCAGCTGAGTCACCACATGACCCCTTGTGTAAGTCACAGGCCATCTTGGATCTTCAAAATTAGTTATAGTTAATTTTCAAAGTGTTATTAGTCTTCATAGCTGTCACATTGACTGATTACTTGTAGCCTATATTCAAAATATTCAAAATGGTATTGGACTTGAAATAGGACTTGAAAAATTATTTTATTGGACTTAAAATATATTCATATGTATATGTACATATATATGCACCTCAGACATGAGGATTGGTGTGAATATACATTATTAACTTTTGTGTGTTAACAAAAAGGTTAATAAGTCATTCTTATTTGTGTAGCAGATTTAAATCCACAGATGCTGACCCAAATGCTTTAAAATCAGGTACATTTGGACCAGATTTAAAAAAGACACGAAGAGTAACCTGTATTTTTGTACTAATTTAAATAAGAGCTTTTGTTTTATCCCATAGTTGTGAAATACAGATTTAACAGTGAAACGGTTGGTGATACACTTCATACACAATTGCATAAAACATTGCTCTCCCCTACATAAGGTCCATTATAACTTAAAGAATTGCTATTAGTAATTGGTAAATGCAGTACTGGCCTGTGCAGTGATGGTTTGATAAAGCCCCATGTGTCACACACCCACACCCACACACACACACACGACTAATCATCCTCTCTGAGATTGATTGATTTATTGATTGACTTATGTTATTATTGGGCAATATCATGTCAAAATGCTCCTAACTGCTGATATTTTTCCACCTAACCTGCTTACATCTCCTTGTTCATGTGAAAAAAATAATTTCTGCATTTTAAACAGCTCGAATTGCATAACAAGGCAGTGACATCATTTCAGAGAAATTGAGCCTTTGGTCACGTGATATTCTAAAAACAGACACAGGCTTTATTTGGACACGCAACCTTTACTCGACACAGGACTCAGGCTTCAGTGTAACATCACTAGTCCTGTATTTACTTCTTACTAGATGAGCACCAGTCACATGCCACTGCACTTTGGGGACCTAAAGGTAGGAGGGGCCTATTGAAAATGTCTGTATGCTGATATTCACAGTATTATGGTAAACACCACAAGAGATCCACTATATGCTTAAGCTATGATTTTATTTTGAGAACCAAACTTCTTACATATTAAAATGGACAAACTTCCTGAAACGCTTTGCTGGAAAAAAGGCATGCTTATACTTCAATGAGTCACTAGAGGGAACCAGAGGACCACAAAACACTCCACAGCCCTCTTCAGAGCACACAACAGTCTCAATCTATAGTAATCTAGAGTTTTAGCTTATTACCTACAGCTGTCTGCTGTGTTTTTTAAAGAAAACAGAAATATACAAACAATGTTTATAAAATATGAACATATTTATCTAGTCTATGAACATGTTATTTTCCCCAACCATGCTGTGGTTAGCACACAACCCTGACTAGCCGTTACACACAGTAACAAACTAATAGTAAGTTGGTGAGTAAATTTCATTTATAACACATTTAAAAACAAAGAGAGACTATACATATTCAGTCTGTATATGAAATAACCCAAGAGCACCCAATCCTCCAATCACAGTTCCAGCAATTTGATGTCTAAAAACACAGAGACAGGTTTGTCTTTAGCTGAGACTGAAACTGTTATCTGACGTCAGTTGGGAGGTGATTTCAGAGACTGTGCAACAACAGCACCTACTTTTGAAATGAGCTCAAACTGCAGGATGATCACAAGTGATTAAGAAGGCCTTAATGATCTGGAGGAAAAATACAGACACACTATTTATACCACATATGCAGGTTTGACACCAGGTAGGCTTTAAACACAAACAGTGTCTTAATACTGAATTCTATGATTCATAGGGATCAAGTGCAAGCCTGCTGACACTGTAATAATGTGATCTCTTCTCCCAGTCAATGTAAATGGATAAAAGATCAATGAGTAACTCTGGTATACAGTGTGTAACAATAGTCCAGTTTAACTTAAACAAAGCTATGCATGAGACTTTCTGGATCAGAAGGTCAGATCAGAAGTGTGTGTTAATGGGTCATACAGTAACTTTGTGACTTCCATGCTTCCATGCTTCAGCTGTGTTAATCAGAGATGAGGATTGGTGACGATTGGTGACGGGGAAGTGACGGAAGTGACGGACAAGGTAAGTGACTCATGTTGTAACTGACGTCAGACGCCGGAGATTTTGGCGGAAAATTAAAGCTAATGGTAGTTTAGATTTGAACAAATTCCTTTAAGCTTCAATCTTACCAAATACATTTATCAATTGTCTTACAACTAACGTTATTTATCTAAATAATCTCCAACACCCTGGAGAACAACGGGGAGAGTTTAGAGGCTCTCCAAGATTATATTGATCAGTGCTTTCAGGATCTAGTGATGAAGAAGGCCCAGTGTGCATCTTCCCGGCTAAATCTGAGACGCCTGTCGTCGAAAAGACTTCGCCCGGCAGATTCCCCCGGCACAACATCGCCAGCCGGGCAAAGATATTTGCCGACATACTGGAGTCAATCGACAAGCGACTGTCCACTTTCGACGCAAGGCTGTCCTTGGTGGAGCTTCTTCACCGGGAATTTAAATGCTTACGAGAATCACTGGAGTTCAGCCAGCAGCAGGTGGAAACGCTCGCTGCTGAAAATGCCACGCTAAGGAGTAGGTGAAATGTCTCACAGACAATGTTACTGAGCTAAATAGAGAAAATAAAAAAACAAAAGAAACAGTTATTGATCTACAAGCCCGTAGCATGCGTAATAATCTGGTATTTTCTGGTATTCCAGAAGCCG
>JAQSNX010008451.1:0-13486 GCA_029532605.1 Oreochromis grahami
AACCAGAACATTTTCAAATTGAAGTTCCAAAAAAGATGCATATCAATATCAAAGACACCTTAAATTTGATTTCTATCCAGCTGTTCGTGTTCATCTATTTTCAATAGTGTTCAGTCCTTTGGGCATGCCAGCCAAGTGATATAATCTCTCCAGTGAGTCCTGGAGACATCCTATTCAAATGCTTATTTCTTTCAATGCTTATTTCTGCTGCTTGTATCCACAACCTCATTCTTTCAGTCAATAGCAAGAGAGTGTGACCATAGATAAGGATAGAAACGCTAAATGACTGGTAAGTCATCACCTTCCCATTCACACTTAGCTCTCTCTTCACCTCAGCAGACCGTACATCGTCTGATTTGGTCTTAATACCATGGTCTAAGATTGGCAATGCTGTTTCTAATTCATACTAAGCTACGAACAGCTCCAGTGCAAGATGGAGGTCAATAGCTGATGAAAACAACAGAGCTAGATCCTCCACAAAAAACAAACTTGAAATTCTGAAGCCACCAAAGTGGAAGACCCCCCACAGGATCTCCTAATGAATGTAGGATCCACCAAGGACCTTATAGTCACAGCTCAATGCAGCCAGCTCAGCAATGGAGGTGTGGAACATGGTCAGCTTTGACTCAATGTTCCCAGCCTCCCTTGCAGTCAAAGCTCTACTAGAGGGGAGAAGTCAAGATCTTGTTGACTGGGAGCTCTGCCAGATGTTCACAGCACACCCTCACTATACTAGATGTTTGGGTACACCAGGCCTGATGATCCAACTCACCACCAGTTGCTCAGAACCCCCTTTTGGGTCTATAGTCACAAATGACAGTCATGACCTAAACCTTAACTGAACGTGCAGAGAAGCAACCCCATCATGCACATTTGCCAGTTGACCTCTGATCTTACTTTTGCGCTTCACATGTGCCTATCTTTCACGTTGACTCCAAAATGCATTATCTTCAAATAAAGCAGTGGTTCCCAAACTTTTTTTGCTGGGCACCCCTTGTTTAACAAGAAAAATGTTCGCGCCCCCCACCCCCGCGCGTGCACGCGCGCGCACACGCACAAATATATCCTTCAACCACACACACCCATATTTTGCTCCATTGCGGTTTATTTCACACCTCAAACATTTATTAAACAATTAAGAAAATACAAATAATCTGCAATAAATTACAGGTAGTGAGAAAATACACTACCAACTCTTTTACGCTCTGTCCGCACCTACACGGGTATTTTTGAACGCGCAGCTGTTTTTCGGGCACATGTAAACGGCGTATCGAATCACAGAACGGAGATTTTTTAAACTCCTTTTTTTTGCGTTTATGTGTGGACAAGGAATACAGAGTTTGTCACGCAATGTCAAAGGTATGTGCCTTTTTCACGTCACACTGTGCGCCACGTTATTGTTTACATGAGATGAAAGCAGAATGGCAGATAGAGACAAAATACTGTTAATCTGACTCTGCAGGGTTTACACGCTTACATATACAGGCCATTATTGTCCCTGCATTTAGAAAGGCAGAGGCATCACGGTGTAATTATTTTACATGTAGTTTTTTTTCCTGTGTAATAATGTTCAACATTGCTATCAATACATTTTTCAAAAAAACCCTCTACAAAATGGGTTCAAAAACATAAACAACTGTGAGACACTGTTTGTCCGTGATTTGAACAGCCCAGCGCTGCTCCCGATGCAGGGAAAACTAATTCTGCAGGGAGACCTACCTCAGCACTTGTGCAGGTGAAACCAAAGGGAAGATATGCTTCACCATATTTTCTAGTCTTTGGCTTAGAATCAAGTTGGTTTGGAAACATATTCAGCAATGCTTCATCTCCTGCTTTGCGTTTGTGTGGGCGCCCGTGCTAACATTGTCCAAGCGTTGTTTTTGTTTTTTTTCCTTTTCATGCCGCGCCCCCCCTGCAATAGCTCTGCGCCCCCCCTAGGGGGCGGGCCCCACACTTTGGGAACCACTGAAATAAAGTATTGTCAAGAGAAATAGAAAGTGGTACCTCTTTAGTTAGAAATATTGTAGTATAATAATATATAATAATTTCAAGTTATTCATGTCTATTTATTTAAAAATTATTTTCCATTACCCACCCCTTCATAATGTTTTTGTAATCAACGTAAACATCTATCATGTCATTTAAAAAGAACAAAGAAGACAAAATGTAATTTGTCAAAAATATAATACTATTCCCTTTAAAGTAAATACTGCCAGAGAGTGAGCTGCAATACACTCTCTGAGTGCTTCTTGTTTTTTATTCATCATAGATGTTGTCAGAATCCCTTACCCATGACCAGTTTGCCTTGAGGGACCCTACCAAGGGCAAATCCCTCAATTCAATTCAATTTCTTTATATAGCACTCTTCACAGGATAAAAACCACAAAGTGCTTCACAATACTATAAGAACAGATATACATAAAAAAACAGCAAAATCAATCAATGAGTCTTGAGCTACTTTTTAAAAGAATAAATACAATCAAGGCTATGCGATGATGGCGGGAGAGCATTCCACAACCTGGGGGCTACCGCTCTAAAAGATCTATCTCCTCTGGTCTTAAAACGTGTTCGTGGGACTACTGTGGGGTTCTAAAAGATCAGAAATGTAGGCAGGGGCATCACAATTCAAACCTTTAAAAGTCAGTACCAAGATTTTCTAAAATGTACTGGAAGCCAGTGTAATGAACATAAAACTTGTGTAACATGGTCTCTTTTTCGTGTCTTAGCTAAAAGCCCTGCAGCAGCATTCTGGACTAACTGGAGACGGTCAAGATTCCTTTTGCTCAAACAAAGAAAAGGACTGTTACAATAATCTAAGCGAGATGAAATAAAGCATGAATAACCATTTCTAACTCAGATTTAGACAACAAAGTTCACAGTTTGGAGATATTTCTGAACTGAAAAGGCAATTCCTAATTAACTGCAGAGAGTGTTGTTGGCAGAATCAAAAATGGAGCAGATCATTACCAATTCGGGTGACTACATAAAAATAGAGATTTTTAAGCATCACTCCCTCTTTTATGAGAGAGTGAAGCACACTTCTCAAAGATGGAATAATGTAACTGAGAGAGCATCAGCAGCAGCAGTGTATGGATTTGACGTGAAAGGTACCTGTGTGCTCTGATACTTTTGGATTTTGCAGTGTGCGTATAGTATGGTACCACTAATAGTTTAAATGATGTACGTTTCCTGTAGTTTTAATATTTTCCATGAACTAAGTTTTGGAAATGTATCCTAACACTTAACTACCCTTTATCAAAACATGAATCTTCAGAAAATATTTGCTGAAACTACACAGTGCATTCACCATTTTGACAAATACAAGTGCTCTCCAGACAAAGGTAACAATATACTGAACAAAAGTCCTCTAAAACCTGTTCAATTATGAAATCAAACAAATAGAGAAACTATTGGAGAGTTTTGAGATGGTGAGACAACTTTGTGTCATCTTTATTTTATCTCTATTTGAACTTCCCCAGACCAATCAGAATGTGCTGCAGGTTGTATCGCTGGAATTGTAGTCGCATGTTTTGCCATCATTGCTGTTGCTTGTGGTGTAGGATACTACTTTTATAGGAGAAGGTAGGTGGATCATTTCTTAATGGTTTTGTTAGTCTTGAAATCCGTGTACTCAGTCCAGTTCTAAACACTTTTGGTACATAAGCATAACTTCTCAATGTTATATGTAATTAATTTAACATCATATCATTTCATGAAATAACCAGAGGTGCAAGTATTTCAGTGCACTATTTGTTTGAACAAACAAGTCTTTATCATTTATCATTAAGGTTGGATTTAAATAAATGTAAATGTTTAGTGTTACAGTTTTGTGTAACTTTGTGGGCAGACTTTGATAATGCGTCATTTATTATATTTAGAACCAACAAAAATCCACAGACACATAATACAGGTGAGTAATATTTTAATATACATTTAACTTGTACATTTTTAATAGCAAAATAAAGTATAAATGAAATTACTGTATCCAAATCTGTTTGTTTTTTTACAAGGAGAACATGTGTATGAGAACAGTTCCCCATATGGCAAGACAAATTGAACTGTATTTCCATTTTAAGGTAAGTATTAAATTCACTGTTGTGCTTTATTAAGAAAGAATAATTTATACATTATATTTATACAATAAAGAAAAGAGTGAAAGATTTTATCTCTGTATAGAAATCTGTCATTTTTCCATTATTGTTAAAAGCTAATGCCCACTTGCATGCAGTTTATAAAGTGTTTTGTTTACTAGAAAAAATTGTCTGTTTTCTTGTATTGCAGATGAAACATTTGTGAAGCCTCTATCTGCTCCAGGAAGACAAAAGTTATTGTTTTTGTTAGTTTGTTGGTTATAATATTTTGGGGGGGTTCATTATGAAAATATTTTAACAAGAAATATGAAAATTGTTTATAAATTATTAGCCTAAAACAATAAATATGAAGGTTTTCTCTAAGTTTGAATTTTTTACGTTGATACTATTTTGACATATGTTCTCTTATTGATCATTAAATGTAAAATAAATACAACCAATACACAGAAGTTGTAACCCTTGCTCTTACATCAGTTTATCACTCATATGTTGCCCTGTATGTTTTAATGCTGAACTCTGGATGATTACAGAAAGCCTTCAAAGGTTTTGCAGGCCTTGTGCTGTCTGAAGACACTGAGGAAAGCAGTACTGTCAAGTTTTATCCTGAATATTTAACTGCCCCTGAGGTTTCTAGAGTGGTGCTGCAGATTACTTAATGTTCCAAGGATATTGTTAAAAATTGGATCCAAGTGATCTTCTTCTTCTCTACTCTTCTTCTAGCTGCTGTCAAGTCAAGTATCTGCTTCCATCTCACCCTATCTCTAGAGTCTCACTTTATCCCTTTTGTCAATATTTCGGTACATGTACAGGACATACAAGAGAATCAAAATGCTGTTGGTGAAAATGGTTGCATTAATGTGCCAAAGACTTTCAGCATCATTAAAAGAATAGAATGTATCTTGTGTGAGAGAGTGTGCTGGGGGATAGGGGGGAGGCAGTAAAGAGTTCAGTCTTCTGTCAGCCTCATGAATGGAGCTGTTCAAGAGTTTAGTGGAGTGGAGGAGAGATTAGGCCTTCTTGGCCACAGCAGCACAGTTGATGTTCAGTTGGGTATGCTGGGAATGACTTTTCCTGAAATCTGCCATAATCTCTTTGGTCTTTTCCACATTCAGGAAAAGGTGTTACTCTTGGAACCTACAAGTTAAAGTTTTCATTCCCAAGTGTCAGAGTTTTTCTATTAGTTGCTGCAGAATGATTGTGTTGAATGCTGAACTGAAATCTACAGTTCTTATGAACTTTGGGTCAAATGATATTTGTTTGACCATGTTAGATATACAATAAAACAAAAAGTAAAAAAAAAAAAATAAAAAATACAAAAATACAGGGAGAAAAATGTTTCTTTTTTTCCAAATCAGGTAAACCCCTTAATTGTATTATCACTTTTAACGTTGTGTTGGCAGCAGCACTACTACACCAAACAAAAGAAGTTTTCTCACAAACTCACACAAACTAAGCAAGTGACCTGAAGGCCCAAAGATATAAAGGTCTGGATGACCTCCAATTTTCTGCTTTTAAATTCACTTGAAACTGAGGTTGTTTTACTCTAAAAACCCTAAAAACTCTTAAAAAAACATGGTGTCTAGCCAGTTACTTACTTTGGATGGCATTGCCTTGGCCTCCAGGAGAGTTTTCTTTCTTGTTTTTGTACATATCTACTAATGTATAACACATTCTAAAAAAAAGAGTTTGAAAACTGCATTTAAAAAAAAATATATATATAATAAATGTAATTAACTTTTATACATTTAGGTCTTACTGATTACCAATTTAAAGACCAGGCTGGAGGCACCACAGAGGTTGGATACTCTGTTAATAAAGCTTAAACTAAGTTCTAAATTTAATATATACATTATTGAGTCATTTTACCTGAGTAGATATTCAACATGATATCAGAGAAATGATTGAAACATTTTTAGCAGTCTTTTGCTGCAACTTTTAAGCTTTTTTATTTAAATTATAGTTCTACTTTGTGTTTTTAAGCTAAATATAATATAATATAAACCTTTGACAAAAGCCTCAACTCCTCACCATGACATAATTTAGATGGACGTCAATGAAATATTTTAATGTTTATCTTCAGCCTCATTGTTAGTTGATACCAAAAATGAAACATTTTTTTATTTTAGAGAGTCAGTCTCCCCTCCTCTGGATCCCCCACCTCTTTCCTTTGATTCAACGGTTACAATCATTTAGGAACTTAGACTCCATTAAAAGTTGGATGGCCGACAACTTCCTCCAGTTTTAATGATCAAAAAACTGTCACTAAATTGTCTCTCAGTAACGTCCCTGGGGTAACTTTTGACTCTGCTCTCAGTTTAGATGTTTTATTCGAATGTCTGGTTCAGTCTTAGTCAGTCTCTAATATCACTTAAGAAATATTGCCAAGTTAAGTCCCATTGTGTCACACTTTGAACTGGAGATTGTTATTCATGTATTTAATTCACTGGTTCATTGGTATAAGCAAAAACTCCCTGGGACATCTGCAGGTTGTTGAATTTCCAACACTGCTGAGAGGCTTCTGACTAAATCTTCTAAGTACTCTCATGCTATACATTTGCCGAGCTCCATTGGACGCCTCAAAATTTGGGACAGGGGTATGAAAATGTTGAAGATCTGAGCGGTACTAAAAGAAAATGCTTGTGGAACATCAGTAACATAATTGAGTATAAAAACATCATCTTAGAGAGACAAACTTATTTAAAGTAACGATGGGCAGACGTTAATCAATTTTAAAAAAAACTGTGACTGAAAATTGCTGAACATCATCCAGTAAAACTGCCTTCTTCTCTGGACCAAAGCACTTTAAAACTGGCTTCATAAATGCTGAAAGGTGTACACATGTTTTACAGAAACATGTTCTCCATCATGTTACTCCATAATAACATAGCTTCATACATCACCAACTGAAAAAAATTTGAGTGTCATGAAGTATAAAATACAGCAAAGAAGAGCCAGGTCTCTTGAGCAGATAGAATCCTATATCAGAAAACATCAGACAACATTCCCCTCCAAAAAGTCCAACATCTGGTCTCTTCTCTTCCCAGATGTTTATAGTCTGTTGTTAAAGACGGGATGCTACACAGCCAAAACTTTTTTAAGATGAGTTTCTGCTAGGGCTGGGCTATATCATACCGTTCACGGTAATACCGGTGTAATTTTGGGCAACGATAGGAAAATGAATTATCGCGATAGAATATGGGTAAAACGCGCATGCGCACTGCCTATGTTTACATACGCACATGGCGGCGACGCAGAATGAGAAGAGCGAAAGTGGATCGTTAAATGAAACGGATGAACCAGAATTGGTTTGTAAAAATGCTGCAACTTCAGTGGTGTGGAACTGGTTTAGCTTTCGTCCGTCAGATGCACAACAAAGCACTATTTTTGGTAGAGCATGCTAGCGGGCCGTCGTTATTACCGTGTTTTTTGGAAAATACGGGACACTTAAAATTAATCCTTTGATTTTTCTGAAATGAAAATGTATGTATGAATTCTGGTTGTTTACTGACCTCGAAACGATTTTATGTGGTACACGGCGCTCGAAAATCTGTCAGATGTTTCAGTACGACTTTGCTAAGTTACGAAGCCGCACTGCTTGACGGATTGTCGGAGCATTACGGCTACCATAGGCAGGAGCCTCGCGGAGTGATACGTACATAATATTACCGTATTGTGTGTGTATAACCTCTTTTTAAGTTTTGTGGATATTATACATGGTTATGCTGAGGATATGTCGGCCAATTTCCACTGGAAATGGCTTTTGGTTAAACTGTCAGCAAGGAATTTGCACTGTTACATTTTTATATAACTTTAATGCAGATAAAAAAACAGCTTGTTTAAGTGAAAATACATTGATGGGGTTTTTTGCACTAATAAAGTTGTGGAGTTGTAAAGTATTTTGTCTAGTGTCAATTGTATCAGTTATATCGTTATCGCAGATTTTCAAATGTATATCGTGATAAATATTTTTGGTCATATCGCCCTGCTCTAGTTTCTGCCATCAAATTCGAAATGACCTTATCTTTTAATCATACTTTAAATGGTGCAAATGAAGATTTGTACATCATTATATTTTGTTTTTATTTATATTTTAAACCATAGCCAACTTTTATGGAATAGGAGATATTTTCTTACTCTATTATTCTATTCTATTCTGACTACTACTATTAAATGTTGTTTTGAAAGGGCAACCGAACACTCATATAAACAGAGAGGACAACATTTATTGAAACAGGTTATTTATTTATTTATTTATTTGATTTTTGATTGCTTGTTAACTGTGCATTGTAAAAAGGAAATTAGGGGATAAACATTCAGTAGAAAACTGTGTTGAAGATTAACATGTTCAGGAAGTTAAACCTTTCAAAATAACATATTTACTTCCTTATGACAGCATATATTGAAATTAGCTTTCATGTACTGGTATCAGTAAAGGAAAAGTCAGAGTGAAAGACACCACTTTAGAAATGGAAACATTTCTGATATACTTCTGCATTCCCGTCTCAGGTGAGCTCTCACTGCTTGATGTGGCATAAAAAAAACTCTGCCTGTTCTCACTGACTTTAAAGTTTTACTTCTTCATTTTCCTTTCAATATGTCCTTAAACTCATTTGTTTGGCTAATATTTATACCACTGTTTTCATGAAATATCTACAGAATACTTCTAGTTCATGTGTAATCATTTGAAACCTGAATATTCTACACAGGCATACTGTGTAGAATATATATATATATATATATATATCATAATATTACAGCAGTGAGCTTGAACTCTGGGTCAAAGATTTAAGTTGCAGTTATTTATATTTCCTATCACCTTAAATCTTCACTCAAAGACAAGTATCTCTGACAGTGTATATATAGATGTATTATGCATAAGAGACAAATATTGTTCGTTTAATATGTTGGCATTATTACATTTGGCTCAATGCTTACCAGAGATGGGCAGTAACGCGTTACTGTAATCTGATTACTTTTTTCAAGTAACGAGTAATGTAAGGGATTACTATTGCAAAAACGATAATTAGATTACCGTTACTTTCACGTAGGAACGCTGCGTTACTGCGTTACTAAAACCGTGATTTTTTGCGAGAACGTCTCATGACAGTGACGTAAGCGAGTGCGACGTTTGTGACAACAGCTGTCTGCAGATCATAATATATGGAGTGCGGGACAGAGTGTAGCATGCAGCGTTTAAAGCGTGGAAGTACTGACCTTATTTTGAGTTTGATTCCATAAAAAGTGACAAAAACATTAGTGTCCGTTGTGCGTGGGAAGAAAACTTTTTACAGTGAAAAAGCCCCTAAACTTCCAAGCAAGCAGCGAGTGTACTACGACGTAATGTGAAATTCACAGAGAAAACTCGCAGATTCTTCCACTGACCGCTGCGGCACACCTACACCAGGGTAAACCTCCGCCTACCCCAGTCCTGCTTTACAGGTGAAAATAGAGCAACAGGACCGCTAGTCTTTGATTTTATTTACAAACCGCATTCCAAAAAAGTTGGGACACTAAACAAATTGTGAATAAAAACTGAATGCAATGATGTGGAGATGGCAAATGTCAATATTTTATTCAGAATAGAACACAAATCACGGAACAAAAGTTGAAACTGAGAAAATTTATCATTTGAAGGGAAAAATATGGTGATTCAAAATGTCATGGTGTCAACAAATCCCAAAAAAGCTGGGACAAGGCCATTTTCACCACTGTGTGGCATCTCCCCTTCTTCTTACAACACTCAACAGACGTCTGGGGACCGAGGAGACCAGTTTCTCAAGTTTAGCAATAGGGAATGCTCTCCCATTCGTGTCTAATACAGGCCTCTAACTGTTCAATCGTCTTGGGCCTTCTTTGTCGCACCTTCCTCTTTATGATGCGCCAAATGTTCTCTATAGGTGAAAGATCTGGACTGCAGACTGGCCATTTCAGTACCCGGATCCTTCTCCTACGCAGCCATGATGTTGTGATTGATGCAGAATGTGGTCTGGCATTATCTTGTTGAAAAATGCAGGGTCTTCCCTGAAAGAGATGACGTCTGGATGGGAGCATATGCTGTTCTAGAACCTGAATATATTTTTCTGCATTGATGGTGCCTTTCCAGACATGCAAGCTGCCCATGCCACACGCACTCATGCAACCCCATACCATCAGAGATGCAGGCTTCTGAACTGAGCGTTGATAACAACTTGGGTTGTCCTTGTCCTCTTTGGTCCGGATGACATGGCGTCCCACATTTCCAAAAAGAACTTCGAATCGTGACTCGTCTGACCACAGAACAGTCTTCCATTTTGCCACACTCCATTTTACATGATCCCTGGCCCAGTGAAAACGCCTGAGCTTGTGGATCTTGCTTAGAAATGGCTTCTTCTTTGCACTGTAGAGTTTCAGCTGGCAACGGCGGATGGCACGGTGGATTGTGTTCACTGACAATGGTTTCTGGAAGTATTCCTGAGCCCATTCTGTGATTTCCTTTACAGTAGCATTCCTGTTTGTGGTGCAGTGTCGTTTAAGGGCCCGAGATCACGGGCGTCCAGTATGGGTTTACGCCCTTGACCCTTACGCACAGAGATTGTTCCAGATTCTCTGAATCTTCGGATGATGTTATGCACAGTTGATGATGATAACTGCAAAGTCTTTGCAATTTTTCGCTGGGTAACACCTTTCTGATACTGCTCCACTATCTTTCTGTGCAACATTGTGGGAATTGGTGATCCTCTACCCATCTTGGCTTCTGAGGGACACTGCCGCTCTGAGAAGCTCTTTTTATACCCAATCATGTTGCCAATTAACCTAATTAGTGTTAATTGGTCTTCCAGCTGTTCGTTATGCTCAAATTTTCTTTTTCCAGCCTCTTATTGCTACTTGTCCCAACTTTTTTGGGATTTGTTTACACCGTGAAATTTTGAATCAACATATTTTTCCTTTAAAATGATACATTTTCTCGGATTAAACTTTTGATCTGTCATCTACGTTCTATTCTGAATGGAATATTGACATTTGCCATCTCCACATCATTGGATTCAGTTTTTATTCACAATTTGTTTAGTGTCCCAACTTTTTTGGAATCCGGTTTGTATTTTCTGCTGTGTTTTACTTGCATCTATTTGAAAGAGTGAGTGTAAACACAAAAAAATATTTTATTTTATGTGCTGGAATGTGCAGAAAAATAGGTTTAAATGTTAAACAAATTTCTTCCAGTCAGAGAATGTTGCATATAATTTAATTTTTGCTTGATGCATAAAGTTAAAAGATTAAAACTAATAAAACAAGTTTTAAAAAGAGACTTTTCCATTTGATTACATTTTGTATGATGAATTATGCAGAAAAAGTAGAATTGGGCTGAAAGATCTATCGCTTTATCACCTATTCAGGTTGTAAATCGTGATTTTAAAAAGTAACTAAGTAATTAATTACTTTTGAAAATAAGTAATCAGTAAAATAACGGGATTACTTTTGGGGGAAGTAATCAGTAATTAGTAACTGATTACTTTTTTCAAGTAACTTGACCAACACTGATGCTTACATACATGTGTAAAAAGGAAAATGTACGAGCTGTGATAACTGTTTCTGATAGAATGAAGATCAGACTGATATATTAAATATTCCTTTACTGGGTGAGAAAATCAGACCATGTCATAACTGCTTTAAGTCATACAGAATAGATATCAGAGCCTTAAACAGGCTGACTTCTGCTAAATGGGTCAAACTGGGCAGAAAGTCTACAAACACATAACATCCTTATAGAATATGATGTAACACTATAGATCAACTTACCTCAGAATATATAAAGCATATAAACAATTACAGCAATATGATGCAACAAACACAGCAGTGCTACTAATCCAAAATACTCAAAGCTTCATAGAACTGAAACAAACATTTATTTTTAGCTCCATTCTGCTGCTGATACATACTTTAGGTTTCTGAATATTAAACTTGTTGCTGCCTTTCATAGTGTGTAACTTGAAGGCCCTGAGTACTTTCTCCCACACTGAAAACACTGGGATGATAACATTATTTGAACATTACCTAATAAGACTGATTCAGGACAGACAATTAGTTATGTTAAACTTTTCTAGCAGTCCTTCACAAACAGGGAACGGTCTGTCTATTCTCTCCATCTGTCAGCTGCTGGTGGCTCTTCCTCCTCCTCTTCCTCACACACTGCTGAGTTTGTCCTGGTGGATCATCAGGGGTGCAAAGCCTCACAGATGATGTGCAGCAGTGGGTCCCTCAGTCTGTCCTCACTCTGGACACTTGTAGTTGTCACACATGGAAATCAAATGTGTGATAAGCTGCAGGATTCAAACACAAGTGTAACTTATAAATACATGTTTATACTTTTATTCCACAATCAGTGAGAAAGAAACAGAGAGAGTGTGCAGGACAGACAGGTGACAGTCTCAGGTGTACACACTGCTACAAAACAGCACAAGAGAAGGAGGATTTAGTGTTATTACGAGTGCTAAACAAGAAGAGTTCCCAGATGGTCCAGTGGACACATGTGTGACTCCTGTGATTAAAGCATCTTTCTTTCAGCTTAACGAGTGAACCGTCAGCTCGTTCAAACACACGTTAAAGTCAGTTTGGCTCGACACCACCGAACAGAGGCAGCAATATAACATAGCTAACATTAACAGTGCAGTGAATCCTGCTTGTGCCGTCATATTCAGGACTGCAAACCGAGCAGCATCACTGACTTTCAGCTCGTTGTGTTTGTGGATTGTTGTGGAAGTTTTCCACTTAAATAAAGCCTGCAGATGAGCGGTGAACGGTAGCTAACATTCTTTAATCAAAACACTCAGAACAGAAAACCAAGCTTGGTGGAGAGCCTGCATGACCACGGGGCAGGGTCAGCAGAGTCTCACTGAGAGTAGTGTGTCTCTCAGTTAAATACCTTCTCCAGGAACAAAAGGCAGTACACAGCTGTTTCACACCTTAAGGTTCACACTCCCTTGCTACCTCCCAGAGTCCTTGCAGAGACAAAAGACTGGTCCTCTGGAGTTCCTGTTTCCCCCAACATCCTACTACACCCCCTACCATTTGTCTTAAGTATGAGTGTCAGACATGCTAAAATCACCAAGGCATTACAATAACGTGATTAATACATAAGTGGAAGAAATTCCATTACAATCCCACCCTTTGATTCTTAAATCAAGAATCACAATAATACCAGAATTTCTTTCCCGACATTCTGTATATCACATCAACATTATTGTACACTTAAAGGAGTTTCACACTGTGTATCCTCACTTCACTGTTCTCTCATCACCCTTTGTTCATCTGTAATCTTCCCCACAATCTAAGCTCTCACATGCAAATGGCAACAACAATGATACAGAGGAAAGGTCTTCTCCAGAGTGTCAAAGTACTTTGCATGGCAAAGTGAAAAA
>JAQSNX010008452.1:0-14197 GCA_029532605.1 Oreochromis grahami
CACTGGCCATATGTGACTAAAACTATACAACCTCCATGTAGAGGGATTCTTTTAAAGCTCTTTTGCACAGTAACTTCAGTCTGGCGCACATGACAGAAGACGCAATTCAGTTTGAAGACATTTACTTTGAAAGGATCAAAATGACATCATCATCACATGGTAGAAAAACTGTACGCTCGCACACCTAATGCACCTCTCCATCTTTCTCCGCTGCGTATGACATCACTGCTATATTAAAGGGAACATGAACACCTATATACACTTATACTTTATATATCTGGCTTTTCTTATGCAATATTTACACATGAATCATGAAACTTGGACAACATTTAAAGTATCGTGACTCTGTCGCTCCATTCTCTGACTTTTGTTTTAATGGTAAGATTCAAAATGTGATTGGTGATTGGTGAAGGAGGAAAGCACAAAAGCTTTGCCAAATCAAACATGTGGCTCATAAAGAATAAGAGAGTCACATCAGACTGGTCAGACCCCGGGTTAAGAACAACTACCTCTGGTGCTGTTGGCCAACAGGGCGCCAGTGGAAACTGTCCTACTGATGGCTGAAAACAAAGGAAGAGGAGAGGAGGAAGGAGGCATGTACAGAAGGAAAGGCAGGCAAGTGGAGGTGAGAGCAGGACTCTAAATGTGAACAGTGTTGTGGAGGTGAAGAGAGGCTCAGACAAGATCACGAGTCTGAAGCTGGAAATCAAAGGATTGATTCTAAATGTTATGGCTGTGTATGGCCCACAGGTCAGAGGTCAGATAGAAGAGAGATCGGTATTCTGGAGTAAAGTGGATGAAGCGGTAGAGAGTGTCCACTGAGGGAGAGAGTGGTGACTGGAGCAGACTTTAATGGACATGTAGGTGAATGAACAGAGGAGATGAGAAGGTGTTGAATAGGTACAGTGTTAAGGAGATAAATGTAGAAGGAAAGAGGGTGGTGGATTTATGAAAAGGATGGAAATGGCTGTGGGAAACACTGAGTTTAAGAAGAGGGAGGGACACACGGGGCCATGTATAAGAGTGGACTGTGCACACAGGTGGACTACATCATCTGAAAGAGATAGGAGGCTGAAAGGTGGTGTCAGGGGAGGATGTAGCTAGTCAGCATTTGATGATAGTCTGTAGGAAGCGGCAGCGAGGATTAAATGGTGGTGGTGTGAAAGAAGAAAGAAGGCAAGGAGACTTGCTGGAGGAATGAGGAAACACACGGGGCGATCGTGGCTCAAGAGTTGGGAGTTCGCCTTGTAATCGGAAGGTTGACGGTTCGAGCTTGGACAGTCATTTAGATCGTTGTGTCCTTGGGCAAGACACTTCACCCGTTGCCTACTGGTGGTGGTCAGAGGGCCTGGTGGCGCCAGTGTCCGGCAGCCTCGTCTCTGTCAGTGCGCCCCAGGGTGGCTGTGGCTACGACGTAGCTTGCCATCACCAGTGTGTGAATGTGTGGATGACTGGTTGTGTAAAGTGCTTTAGGGTGCTTAGGGACTAGTAAAGCGCTATACAAATATAGGCCATTTACAAGGAAAATATTGAAAGGAAGAGGTTAGCAAAGAAAAAGTGGGGTAGTCAGGCAGGTGGAGGAAGAAGACAGGAGTACTGGGAAGCATACAGCACAGAGAGGTGGCAAAGACAAAGGAAAGGGCTCATAGCGAGCTGTATGTGAGGCTGGACACTAGGGAAGGACAAAGACTGCTATTGATTGGCTCGGTTGAAAGATGGAGCTGGAAAGGATGTGCAGTGACTAAGGAATAGAAATATTTTCCTGCTATTATTTGCTGCTATTTTGATAATCATCATTACCGTTTCATGTTAATAGTGATGTTGCTTTCCCAGATGCATTCAGATGTTCAAATATATTGGTATTATATCAGTCTTTATTACAGGTCCAGTTATAACCATTTTAAATTGTTGAGTTGAATCTATAATTTTAAATGCTTTTCTAATGCTTCGATAATCTTAACTGTGTCTGTGTAGACTGCAGGGACAGGAAGTTACATGTGTTTGAAGTTGCAGGCTTTTGCAGAAGTGAAACTGAAAGCAGACTCTGAATGCAAGTACTGTGAGTGGGACAGGAAACTGTATTCAGTAGAGTACACATACATAGTTTTGGTTCGGACATACACGTAACCACACACACACACTTAGGGGGATCACTGATAGGGGAAAGTTCAAATTGTTTTGCTTAGGGTTGCTTTTAGAATATATTAGGACGAGCAAACATATTGGCAGATCTGAGAAGGAAAACCTGTGTGATGAAAATGATTTTAATCTTTTATACATGATTGCATTTGAGCTTATTAAAGAGCTGTGGCTCCTGGTCAAGTGAAGGTCAGAAACTCTTGGCGGGCGTTAATGATCAGCCAATACAAGGTGAGGAGAACAGGAGCTCTGAAAGGAATTGCAATACACCTGCTTACATGTCGGATGCCGGGAGTTATATCCTTATATTCTTATATCCTTATATCCTTTAGAGCTAAGATTTAAGTTTGTATCATTTATCACTTATATCCTTTTATGTAAGTTTTAAGGTTCATTTAGGTTCATTTTAAGTAAGTTTCTTTCATGGTTTGAGTATTATGATTCGAGTGTGACCTTTAGTCTAGGAGGCACTCATAGTGTATCTGTGTAAAAGCTCAGGCCTGTCTGACTATGATAGAGGTGTGAGGTGAAGCCGGGGTGCAGGAGAGGTCATGACACGTACACAGTACACAGCACGCGCCCTCGCACGTGCACATACACACCATAGTAGATCTATTTTGGTAAGTAAGAAGTGAAGATGTGTTTTTGCTGCAAATGCAGAATTGAGCCGAGGTGCTTAGAGGAAGCGTACTGATGTTGAGATAAAGAAGGCGCTCATGGAGCGACAGCGAAGACGAGCTGAGGGGAAGTACCGACCCGAAGACTATGTTCTTTTAAACTATGTTAAAGTTCACGGAACATTTTGTGGTTTGGATTGACGTAAGCTGTACTATTGTCTGTTTTGCAAAAGAGGGGGCTTTGTTGTCCTACTCCTATAAAACCTTGTCTAATTGTTGTAAGTTCAGTTCGATTGCTGACTTTGCCCAGCTTCGGACTCCACGCGTGTAATCAATAAATTTTCGCTTTGATCATACCTTCTGGACCAGAGTTGTTATTTGTTTGTGAGCCCTCCGTACTCCTTATCTCCAATTTTTGAACCTTAACAAGATGTAGCAACAAGTAAGGAGAGTACTGAGGAGATGGAAGGAGGACTTTGAGGAGCTGATGGATGAAGAAGATCAGAGTGGACGATGGATGGAGGACAGTTAGTGGATGAGGAAGAAAGGGCAGCTATGAAGAGGATGAAGAGTATATAGAGATGTTTAGGAGAGGACAGTGGACGTTTGGACCAGACTGCTTAACACAATCCTGGAGAGTGAGAGGATGATGAGGATAGAGAAGAAGTGCACTGGTGCTGATGTTGAAGAACAAGGCTGATGTGCAGAGCTGTAGGAGCTACAGAGGGATAAAGCTGATGATCCACACCATGAAGATATGAGAAAGAGCTGTTCAAGTGTTGCCCCCCTGGCCTGGTGGGTGCCAGGGAGGGCTGTGATCCTAAATCCTGCAGTTGCATATTCAAATAAAGAGGCAGAGGTCAGAGTTTACAGCTTTGACTGCAGGATTTATTCTGCTTCCTTTAACAAGGAAACTCATCCATCCAGTCAGACAAACATATCACTCGCATGACAAAATACTGTACTCTCACAGCAAGCGGGGAGTAAATGAAGCATTCGTATAATGCCCATTATTGAATTTCAAGAAGACGTTTGTGTCTAAATCCAGGTCAGGGATGATAGAAGGATGAGGATGATAAAAGCGGTTTGATTTCCTGGATCATGATATTTTCTGACACTGGTTTTATTTGATTACAGACACAACAGAGAGATGAAGGTATGTTTGTGTCTCTTTCTCAGTGTTCACTGTGTTGGATGAGAACATCTGACTTATCTAAAAAGTCATGTTGTCTTTGTTTTTCTTCAATGGAGCAAAAAGAAGCAGAGATGTTGTAACATGATAACATCGGAAGGTAGGACAGTGAGTTGTTGAGTGAGTGAGCAGCACTGAAGTCTCTACAGATGTATCAGAGCTTTTCTCCTCAGTGCGGACAATCATGGAGGAGAACAGACAGGAAACGATGGGCTCTCTGCAGATTAAAGCTGTCCTAGAATGAGGATGCTGACACGTGTTTACAGTGGACACAAATAAAGAAACTGAACTTCCTGTTTCATTCCAGGCTGGATCATCATCTCACTGCACTCACACTGAAACTTGTTCTTGCTGACACACTCTTGGTCTCTTCTTTGGATGCTGGCTAGAATAAATAGATCCAAATGATCCACTGCTACCAGCGCACAATGACTCTGAGGATAGGACACACCTGATGCTTCAGGTCCCAGAGAAGAAAAAGGACACATTTGTAGGAACCTTTGGATCAGGATGGCCTTCTGTCAGGAGATTTATTCTAAAACACTTCTTCAGTTGAGAATCCGAGAGGAGAAACACACACTGCAGTTAGTTACTTGCAAGCAAGGGCAGCCACAGAACTCGCACAGAAGTGCGGGCTCTGAGACTCGCGCCGTGCCATTGCCCTGTTCTTTATTTATACATCAGTGGGTGTTTGTTCTTTACATTGGAATGTGGATGTTTAGGTGTGTGTATGTGTGTGTATGTGAACCCATAAAATGACTTCCTAAACCTGCTGGCCTGGAAGTTGTTAAAATCTCCCAATTCTTTTAATCTTTGGGCTGAAGGAAGGACAATACTCGGTGTATAAATGCTCAATCAACAATTATTTATTCCATACAATTCAACACTTAAGAGCATAAGAACCATCATGATGGGGAGACCTGCCTGCAGAGGGTCACAGCAAGTCTCAAAATGGTGACGGGTTAGTCAGCCTTTTATAGCCTCTAGTAGCCCCCACCTAGTCGTAAAAGCCTAAACATTCACATTCTTTCTCTCATACGGCGCCTAAGTTATGACCTCGGCTCCCTGTCTTTCTGCTCTCTGTAAAGGTGGGGGTATGGAATGTAGTCGTCTCTTCTGCTATCAGAACAAGGTCTCCTGCACACAACATTCTCTTCATGATTCAGCAGTATGAAATGTCAAGAAACAGTGTAACACATTCAACAGTGTCGAGTAATACAGGTCAATCCAATATATCTAATGATTTTCACACTCTTTTAAGTCAGAAGTATAATGCAAACTAAAACTACATACTGATCACACACTCTATATTAAGGGGTATAATATGATCTACAGCAGTATCATAATTCAACTACTTTGATTACAGATATAAGGTAACATATGATAACAGAATAATCTCACAAAGTCCAGCAGTTCATCTAAACAAAATGCACTTAGAGTAAAACAGATATAGATACGTTTATCCTATCATAAAACAATAAAAGAAGGTACGACCTCTCCCATGCTCCCAGGATGTGGGTGTGAAAACCAGAACACTGGAACCACACAAGCTTCCTAGGATGAGACATTCTTTCAGGATACTATCAACTACATACTTCTAAACACAAATGACTACATACAGCATTCTACCATAAGTAAACCTATATAATTAAAAGATAATACTGACATTATATTTGACATTCTATTAACATTCCCCCCTGTTGTCTAACTTTTAAATGAAATATCAGTATATAACATCTTCTTGTACATTTTCTGTCACATCATCATTAATCACACAAATCTTCATGTTCCAACAGGTCGGAGTCATTATCATCATTGGTCACGACTATGTATGCAGCAACAGTGGAAAATATTATGCGGTTAGTCATGAGTTTTAGACATGGCAGTATACATGTTACAAAAACACAAAACCTTTTTCCTATAATTATTTTCCATCTACAATGTAAATTTTGTCTCTTTTTTACTCTTTTTTTCTTTACACTAGCTGGTGACCTGCAGAATCACCGCTCTCACAATTGGAGGCAATTACTTTTACACAGCGCACACACACACTGCGACGTCAGACACATTCACACTCATTTTTTCATCTGCATAAATAAATCATATGGCTGATGATATGTGCCATAGTGATCCATAAGTATGATCACAAGTTTATTTAATTATTTTTCAACCCAACAAAACAAATAAACAGAAACATGATGCTGATGCTATAAACACTCTACACACATGAGTCAAGAGACAGGAAAACTGCTGCGCATCTGAAAGAACTCACGGAAACGCTGCACACTCCAGTTATCATAATTATCATAGTTCTGTTTCTCTCTCTTTGATGAGTTCTCAACAAGCTCCCGATGTGATAATGTGTAGCTTGCTCATCAGCTCAGAAGAGACCGCAACGCAACCTCACACAGTGGTTGCGTGCTTTGCCCACAGTGGCAAAGACTTGCACTTCAGCTTCTCCATTTATGTAGTTTTCAGCTGTTTCACACAGGGTTCAGCATATTAGTTGTTTTCACAGGCGTACTCTATATCTCAACAATGGCTCATAATAAGATGACAGTCTGTCAAACAGGTCAAGTGCCTCTATGCACGTAATTAGTTAAAATATTTGCCTATTTTACTTCATCTCACATGTCATTGTACTGAATTTGAGCAACCCTAAGCTTAATGCAGATTACTGTTAACAACTGGTTAAATTAATGGTCTGGAGCACAGGCTGTTGTTGATCAGGGCAATCTAAAGAATCATCTAAAAATTTTGTGTCAGCAAGGGGTGGGGGAAAGCCATTCACCAGAGCATAGCTTAACTGCTGCTGATGTGGGCTGGCCTTCTCCACACGGTCTTTAAGGCTGCTGTTTTCCTAAAAACTTCTAACATTTGAATCTCTTCCATTTATAAGCCTGCGATTAACCGCACGGCTCAGGCCTGCATGAAACCCGCGCGACCGTGCTCGCGTGAACCCGCGCAGCTAAGGAGCCATCGCTCTCTTTTGTTTAAATACTTTGCGCTGCCAGCAGCGAAGTCCAGTCTGTCAAACTCTGACGCACTCTTGGTTGCTTCGGAACCCATGATAACAACAACAACCGTGTCACAGACCGCGCCTGCTCCGCAGTCATTCACACAAACACAACAACACTTTTACACACATAGACATTTGCGCGCTAATTTGTCACGAAGTAATTACGGCTACCTCTCAAACCTAAGTCTAATTTGGTTCCTTTCGGTGAACCTTAACCTATTTTACGCGTTTCACCTAAGTAATTACGGCTACAACAAACCTATTTGCGCATTTCTTAAAACCTTCTCTGCGGTTTTATATATCAAAATAGTGTTTCTCACCCTCAGACGACTCACTGGTGGTTCGGATCGTCAGACTGAATCCCACCGCCGTGGACCAGACTATAAACACCGGTCCGGACCCGAATTCTAAGAGGGCTGTGCACAGACTTCGGTGCTGGCTCCACGGCGTCAGGAAACAGTGTGCCAGATCCTGGAACAGAGTCACAGATAACAGTTCTGATGTTTCTGCTCCGGCTACGAAGGACCAAAACAAATGTCAGGAGATTTATTCTAAAACACTTCTTCAGTTGAGAATCAGAGAGGAGAAACACACACTGCAGTTAGTTACTTGCAAGCAAGGGCAGCCACAGAACTCGCACAGAAGTGCGGGCTCTGAGACTCGCGCCATGCCATTGCCCTGTTCTTTATTTATACATCAGTGGGTGTTTGTTCTTTACATTGGAATGTGGATGCTTAGGTGTGTGTATGTGAACCCATAAAATGACTTCCTAAACCTGCTGGCCTGGAAGTCCAGCAGTTCATCTAAACAAAATGCACTTAGAGTAAAACAGATATAGATACGTTTATCCTATCATAAAACAATAAAAGAAGGTACGACCTCTCCCATGCTCCCAGGATGTGGGTGTGAATACCAGAACACTCTGGAATCACACAAGCTTCCTAGGATGAGACATTCTTTCAGGATACTATCAACTACATACTTCTAAACACAAATGACTACATACAGCATTCTACCATAAGTAAACCTGTATAATTAAAAGATAATACTGACATTATATTTGACATTCTATTAACACCTTCGTTGTTGTGATGTCATCAGCCTTTGAAGGACTCAGTCTAAAGGTCATTGGTGGAGCAGAGCTGATGGACAGCATGAACATGTTACTGCAGCTAAAAAGACTCTCACTTTCCTCCTGGTTTCAAACATTTATCATTTTAAACTCAGAATAAACTGTTGAAACAAGTCAAAGATGTTCCTACATCAGGGAATAAAGACGAGTTCACACATACTGACAGCTCTGCAGTGACACATTCAACACTAATAACATGATCCAGGTATGAAGCTGACCTTAGACCTCAAACCCAGTGTTAAGGGATTTCTTAGGATTTTAGGATTTTTATTATGTTATGCTTAAAAGTACATTTCATTATCTAAATGTGTTTGCTCTTTCAGTATTCAGCTTAAATGGGGAAGTTACACTCTGTGCAGACTCAACAGGAAGCCTGCAGCACAGTTCTATTTTATCTCTTCCTGTACGTCTCTGAGAATGCAATGAATAAAAGGCTGACAACTATTGCACTGGGTGCGAGTCTCCCTGAGTCTCGACCGTGTACATGCAAACCTGTCTGAGCCTTTTTATTCCGACCTGGGTTGCAATACAGGAAAACTCCTGACACCCAGAAACAACATCTGTGTGTCGCATGTTTCATATGTTAACTGAAGTCCAGTTTTGTAACTTTGTCAAATACTCAGTATGTTATAAATACAAAATAATTATAAATGTACAGTTTACAGTCTGTTTTTATTTTTGCTTTAAAGATGTTAAAGTAGAGTGATGTACTAAAAGCAATTCTCACTGACACAAGTTAAATTTATCCAAAAAAGTGTCTGAGTAGTTTAACGTGAACACATAAAATAATAGAAAATCATAGAAATCATGTTCACGTAACAAATTAAAATGTCACAGCTGTACAACAGAAAACTACTGTTTTGAACTACTGAACTACTGAACAGAAAAAAACTTGTTTACACATCAAACTTTATTGTATCTCGCTGATGGATTTTTATCTTCATCTATGTTTGTTTGTGTGCTTTTTTTGTTTAGTTTAGTTCATTTCTAAATCCAGGTTCACGTGTGAACAAACAAACACCCACATGTCATTATTATTACGGTCTGTGCAAACAAACGTGTGCCGTCCATTCACTTAAACTAAATCTATTCTCTGTGTTTTTCTACTTCAATAGAAAATCTTTTTATATTTAGTTTTGAATTAATTGACAATAAAACTGAACATAATGTTTCTCACAGGCAGTTTTTTTAAGGTAGTCATTGGTGAGGGAGGTTGACTCTGGCCCCTTAGGCCCACCCACAAACGCCTCTCTGGGTGTTTCCTTCTTTCCCAAAGCTCATCTTTCCTGAACTTCGTCGAGTGGAGCTTGTTGTTGGTCTGTGTGTGTTTGAAGAAACTGTAAGTTTGCTTTGTTTCCTCCTTTAACAGTTTGTCTTCAGGAACTTTACTGTTTGTTCAGCTCATGTTGGATTTCTTCACACAACAAACTGTGTGTTTTTATTTCCGGTGTCTCCATTAAAGTTGTTTGGTGTGTCCAAATTCAGGGTCTACATCCTTCAAGGACACGGCCTTCGCGGTCTATGTGGGCTGCGTCCTCGAAGACCGAGAAGGCCGGAAGTTCGAGGCTTGTGAAATGGGACAGTCCAGCCTCCATCGCACTGCTCAGGTTGCCTAGCAACCATGACACTAACCACTGGAAATGTTTCATACAGCTTTGTTTGACAAAAATGAAGGAGAAAACGTTTTTGTTCATTTGTTTGTTTTTAGAGGAGCTTTGATTTGATGTAATAAGTATCTGAGGCTGAGACCGCGGGACTGTAAAACATGATAGTTGGGCTTCATTTCTGTACTGAACAGTCACTTTAAGATTAGATAGTAAATAACAACTGGCTAATGTTGTTCATGAGACTAAAGTCATCTCACTTTGGTAATGTAAATATAATATGGCCAATATTATAGTTATTATATTAACCATTATTAGTTATTACAGCAGTGATTTTGAACTCTGTGTCAAATACTGAGCTTCAGTAAAGATTCAAGTTGCAGTCATTTATATTTCCTATCACCTGAAATCTTCACTCAAAGACAAGTATCTCTGACAGTGTATATATACAGATGTATTATATATAAGAGACAAATACTGTCCGTTTAATATGTTGGCATTACTAAATTTGGCTCAGTGCTTACATATATGTGTAAAAAGAAAATGTACGAGTTTCTGATAGAATGAAGATCAGACTGATATATTAAATATTCCTTTATTGGGTGAGAAAATCAGACCATGTCATAACTGCTTTAAGTCATACAGAACAGATATCAGAGCCTTAAACAGGCCGACTTCTGCTAAATGGGTCAAACTGGGCAGAAAGTCTACAAACACATAACATCCTTATAGAATATGATGTAACACTATAGATCAACTTAGCTCAGAATATATAAAGCATATAAACAATTACAGCAATATGATGCAACAAACACAGCAGTGCTACTAATCCAAAATACTCAAAGCTTCATAGAACTGAAACAAACATTTATTTTTAGCTCCATTCTGCTGCTGATACATACTTTAGGTTTCTGAATATTAAACTTGTTGCTGCCTTTCATAGTGTGTAACTTGAAGGCCCTGAGTACTTTCTCCCACACTGAAAACACTGGGATGATAACATTATTTGAACATTACCTAATAAGACTGATTCAGGACAGACAATTAGTGATGTTAAACTTTCCTAGCAGTCCTTCACAAACAGGAACAGTCTGTCTATTCTCTCCATCTGTCAGCTGCTGCTGGCTCTTCCTCCTCCTCTTCCTCACACACTGCTGAGTTTGTCCTGGTGGATCATCAGGGGTGCAAAGCCTCACAGATGATGTGCAGCAGTGGGTCCCTCAGTCTGTCCTCACTCTGGACACTTGCAGTCGTCACACATGGAAATCAAATGTGTGATAAGCTGCAGGATTCAAACACAAGTGTAACTTATAAATACATGTTCATACTTTTATTCCACAATCAGAGAGAAAGAAACAGAGAGAGAGTGCAGGACAGACAGACAGGTGACAGTCTCAGGTGTACACACTGCTACAAAACAGCACAAGAGAAGGAGGATTTAGTGTTTGTGTTATTACGAGTGCTGAACAAGAAGAGTTCCAGATGGTCCAGTGGACACATGTGTGACTCCTGTGATTAAAGCATCTTTCTTTCAGCTTAACGAGTGAACCGTCAGCTCGTTCAAACACACGTTAAAGTCCGTTTGGCTCGACACCACCGAACAGAGGCAGCAATATAACATAGCTAACATTAACAGTGCAGTGAATCCTGATTGTGCCGTCATATTCAGGACTGCAAACCGAGCAGCATCACTGACTTTCAGCTTGTTGTGTTTGTGGATATATGACTGACTTTAATTATCCACAAAATCATCACATTCTCTGGAAGATTAAGGTCGAATATTGAACGGCGTATATTTAAAAAAAAAGGCTTTAAAACCAAGTAAACGCTGAAAGTACAAACATCACTAATGTCACATTACTTTGCTGACATGTAATGTTTTAATGTTCTTCATTATTAAACATTTGCACATAAATAAGTGACATAATATTCAGTACTTACTTTTGGAAATTTACTCTTCGGCCGCTCCGCTTTTTTCGGCAAAATTATCCACACCCACCGCCACGCTATGAAGTGTGGGATATATGGGACCATGAAGCGTGCACCGGACCACGCTTGAAATTTGGGAAATTGACGGGCGCATTTGGAGTATGCATTTGGAGTACACTTTGGATTGGGACAGCCGTTGTCGCGTCGCTGTGACATAATAGGTCTCAAAATGCGTACTCCGGAGTGCGGTCGCTGGATTGGGACACAGCCTCTGTCTCTCTTCCACAGCATGTCTTTATCCTGTCTTCCTTCTCTCACCCCAAGCAGATGGCCCCGCCCCTCCCTGAGCCTGGTTCTGCCGGAGGTTTCTTCCTGTTCAAAGAGAGTTTTTCCTTCCCACTGTCGCCAAAGTGCTTGCTCATAGGGGTCATATGATTGTTTGGTTTTTCTCTTTATGTATTATTGTAGGGTCTACCTAACAATATAAAGCGCCTTGAAGCGACTGTTGTGATTTGGTGCTGTATAAAGGCAACTGAATAATATCAGTGCAACATGTTTACCGGATCCTGATCAAGTACTTTCACTTACTTTTGCTTCATTACTGTGTAGAAACGGATCTCTGGTCTTATCATTTAATGTTAATCTGACTGCAGCTTCTGACCTTTATCAGTGTGTTTGACTTCAGGCTGGTGCAGCAGGCACGTGCAGGGGGTGGTGGGGGTAGGCTTGAGCACCCGCCCTTTTCTGATGGGTGCCCAAAGTGCCCTTTTGTCGAGCCTTTTTTAAAATTTTTACTTTTTTTTTAAAAATGTGTGTGTGCTTGCGGAGTCCTGTCTGTGCCCCTCAAAAATAATATTTAACTATTAATCACAGTTTTTGCTAAATAATAGGATCTGGCTTGCATCTGTCACATGATCACCATTAACCAATGATCGCCCTTGACGGCAGAACACACTGGTTACGAGCCGGGAATGAGCTCACAAAGAGCATGCACATTTTTTGCGGTCTGGAGCTGTAGGAGAAAAACAAATGAACTCAGAGACACAGACTGATGCGACACAACCAGTAAGCAGGTGTACAGTGCACACTGTAGTCTATAGCACACAGGAGTATTAGCTTATTATGTACACATTGGTAAGTCGTCTTGTGGTGTTGAGACAACGCCGGTCTCTGCGATTCTTTTGGTCCTGGTAGAGATCACACTGAGATGTTTCCATGTTTTACACAATCCTTTTATTACCCATTATTCTTACAGATGCATCTGCAGATCAGCACACTGCATCCTATGCAGTCCTATGCTAAAGGCTGATCTAAAGAACTCCACACAGTAGTTACACTTTTAACCTCTGGTCTCCTCCCCCCTACAGTAAACACCCCCACAATGGAAATACACTAGTACAGTGGCCAAGGGTGCTGACCCACTGATCACCACCTCCTTTTAAGGTAGTGTCCGTTTGCCCTTTGTCTGCCGCTCACTCTCAGTAACTCTTGCTTCCTGGCCTGGGGGTGGGGGTTGATTGTCCTCCTGCCCTACACCCCAGTTCTTTGTTGCCATCCCAGGCCTATTTTCTATTTTGTATTCTTACACTCATTAACCACAATATTATAATGTTGCAAGCAATCACAAACTATATTCTCTTTAACTCTGATCTATATCAAGGAATCTATTCTCAACAATGGCAACTGACGAACTGAAACAAATGAGTGTGCTGTGTGTGCAAAAGCGCGACAAACATTACCTGTCCTTTTATTAACTGCACAAGTAGTGCTAGTCATAGCTGCTAGCTGACTGGGTAAGGGTGCCATGGCTCTGTAGCTCTGTCACCGTTTTAGGGAACATATTTAGTTCTAGAGTAAGTTACAGGGCTTTTCCTGCCTTTCTGGTGGGATTATATTTCACTAAAAACGATGTAATATGCATGTCCACATAATTACGGATGATTAAAATTGTGATATTTAAAAAAAACGCACTATATTTTAAAGAACATAAATTAACGAGTGACCCTAGCGAAAAAAGGGACCCGTTTGGGTACCTTTGGATTTTTGATTCTCAATATATCAGTCATTTTAAAGACCAGTTGCATGAAACTTGGCCAGGGTGTGTGTTTTAGGATTATTTTTAAAATTCAATGATCCCCTCTATGGTGTGGTGTATAGTAAAGGAGATTCACATATGTACTACCTCCTGTTACCCTTGGGCCCGTTTGGGCCCCATTGACTCCCATTATAATCACGTATTTTCAATATACTGTAATCCTGACATGTGATAATGCTTTTCTCGTGAATACCTAATGGATCTAAGCCTCTGCCTTCAAAATAAAGGAAAAATAGGTTTTGGATCAAATGAGCACAATATTAGGAACAGCACCACCATAGACATTTTCAGTGGTTTTGAATGCAGGACATGGTTATCTTACCTTGCATAAATACATGTCCATGGCAATAAAACAGCTGACCACCATAAAATAGCCTTGATGTAGTGGAACTGGTATAAGAGAGTGGTGTGAATGTGATTGAGAATATATATATACTGTGTGTGTGTGTGTGTGTGTGTGTGTGTGTGTG
>JAQSNX010008453.1:0-13104 GCA_029532605.1 Oreochromis grahami
ATTAACCATTTTCCGTGGATACATTAAGCTCAAGAGGAGGTAAAAAAAGAAGAGACCAAACAAAAATGGCAAAATCCAAGGTTTTTTGATATATTTTTTTGGCAAACACACAGGACCTGCCTGACTCTGTGGCTTCACCCTGGCGGCCATCTTGTTGATTATAACTAGGACTATGCAAAATGTAGGAGTAAAAAAAACGTTCATGCATTTATTACTTCCAGGCTGGACTACTGTAATTCTTTATTATCAGGATGTCCTAAAAACTCACTGAAAAGCCTTCAGCTGATCCAAAATGCTGCAGCACGGGTACTGACAGGGACTAGAAAGAGAGAGCATATTTCTCCTGTTTTGGCTTCCCTTCATTGGCTTCCTGTTAAATCCAGAATTGAATTCAAAATCCTGCTCCTCACATACAAGGTCTTAAATAATCAGGCCCCATCTTATCTTAATGACCTTGTAGTATCATATCACCCTGTTAGAGCACTTCGCTCTCGCTCTGCAGGCCTACTTGTTGTTCCTAGAGTATTTAAAAGTAGAATGGGAGGCAGAGCCTTCAGTTTTCAGGCCCCTCTTCTGTGGAACCAGCTTCCAGTTTGGATTCGGGAGACAGACACTATCTCTACTTTCAAGATTAGGCTTAAAACTTTCCTTTTTGCTAAAGCATATAGTTAGGGCTGGACCAGGTGACCCTGAATCCTTCCTTAGTTATGCTGCAATAGACGTAGGCTGCCGGGGATTCCCATGATGCATTGAGTTTTTCCCTTCCAGTCACCTTTCTCACTCACTATGTGTTAATAGACCTCTCTGCATCTAATCATATCTGTTATTAATCTCTGTCTCTCTTCCACAGCATGTCTTTATCCTGTTTTTCTTCTTTCACCCCAACCGGTCGCAGCAGATGGCCCCGCCCCTCCCTGAGCCTGGTTCTGCCGGAGGTTTCTTCCTGTTAAAAGGGAGTTTTTCCTTCCCACTGTTGCCAAAGTGCTTGCTCATAGGGGGTCATATGATTGTTGGGTTTTTCTCTGTATTTATTATTGTGCTATCTACTGTACAATATAAAGAGCCTTGAGGCGACTTTTGTTGTGATTTGGCGCTATATAAATAAAATTGAATTGAATTGAATTAAAAATATTATACTGTTAAAATTTTTTCCTTGTCCCTAAGTGATCATCCGTCTGTTCATATTGCTTTATGTCCTGACCATATTGGTCTGACTAGAGGAACCCTGAGTTCAATTCAGACTGGAATTCCTCTTACTTTGATAAGTTAGAAAAGTATTAGTATTGAATATTGAATACAATTAGTCATCTGGCTTTTTTAAACTCTTTACAGAACACTCCCAAACTTGAGCATGAAGATGAGGATCTATGTGATGTTTCATTATTACCCTAAAGGACAGCTGAAAAAAAATCAATAGGGACAGAGGGCTTGTCATCTGAATTCTTTAAATTATTTGCTCTTCAGTTAGCTCCTGTTTTATTACAACTGTTTAATGTTTCCATATCAGTTGGTCCATTACCCTGGAGTATGACTCGAGGATTGATTACTCATGATTAATTCCCAAACCTAAAAAAGATTTGCTTTTAAGTGACAACTGGCATCCCATTTGTTCGTTTAATAATGATTCAATTTTGCCCTTTGTCTTTGTTTTTACACCATTTGCTTAAAAGATATGACTTTGGGGAGTTTTTTGCAAAGCTGTTAGAATGTTAGAATGCCAACTGCTCTATTCAGCCAGATTTGATGTGCAATGAGGCATCAGAGAACAGTGTCCAATTGCACCATATCTTTTTCTTCTTGTTGCTCAGCTGCTTTGCTCCCATATAAAATAAAGCAGCTTACAGGGCATTTCTATTACTAACAGGATAATTCTTATTAGTCAACTTGCTGATGACACAACATTTTTTTTAAAGATAGCTCACAGACTTCTTCTGCAATTCTCCTGTTAGAATCCTTCTCTAAAGCTTTGCCTTAATCTTAAAAGGCGTGAATTCTAAGCAGTTAAGGAGTGTAACGCTCATTCTGTCTCAAATATCCCTGTGAAAAACTCATTTACTTATCTAGGCATTAATAATGAACATCATGAATCACAGCAATGTTTCAATAACTTCAATCCCACATTAGAAAAAAACTAACAAAGATTAAACTTGTGACTTCTATGAGATTTGAAATTAAAAGGAAGGACTTTGCTATCAAAGGCTGAAGGAACCTCAAGACTAGCATCCATCGCATAATCTCTCGTATATGTAAAACTACAGATAGAGCTCTGCTAGATTTTGTATAAAAGACCTGCACTCATTTTCTGAAAGAGGCAGTCTTGACGAATGATGACTACATTTTTGGACTAAATTTTCTTGATTTTACTAAAATAAATGTGTCAAGAGATTTATTCTAAATAACACTTCCTCAGCTGAGAGTCAGAGAGGAGAAACACACACTGCAGTTAGTTACTTGCAAGCAAGGGCAGTCACAGCACCTGCACAGAAGTGAGGGCTCTGAGACTCGCGCTCTGAGACGGCCCTGGTCGTTATTTATCCATCAGTGGGTGTTTGTTCCTTACATTGGAAGGTGTGTGTGTGTGTGTGTGTGTGCGTGTGTGTGCGTGTGTGTGTGTGTGTGTACGGGTTTCTACTATCCTGGTGGAGACGGCAACCTGACATTTACTATACTGGTGGGGACTTTCTGCAACGTGGGGACCTGGATTTGGGTCCCCACGGGGTTGAAATCAATTTTCACACTCAAAATGTGGTTTTAGTGTCAGGGTTACAATTAGGTTATGGTTAGGTTTAGGGTAAGGGTCAGGGTTAGGCATTCATTTTTGATGGTTAGGGTTAGGGTAAGCGGCTAGGGAAACCATTATGTCAATGGGATGTCCCCACGAGGATAGCAAACACGCTTGTGTGTGTGTGTGTGTGCGTGTGTGTGTGTACGGGTTCGTACTATCCTGGTGGGGACCAAAATCTGACATTTACTATACTGGTGGGGACTTTCTGCACCGTGGGGACCAAAATCCAGGTCCCCTCGGGGTTGAAAGCAATTTTCACACTGAAAATGTGGTTTTAGTGTCAGGGTTACAATTAGGTTATGGTTAGGTTTAGGGTAAGGGTTAGGGTTAGGCATTCATTTTTAATGGTTAGGGTTAGGGTAAGGGGCTAGGGAAACCATTATGTCAATGGGATGTCCCCACCAGGATAGCAAACCAGACATGTGTGTGTGTGTGTGTGTGTGTGTGTGTGTGTGTGTGTGTGTGTGTGTGCGTGTGTCCGAGTGTGACCCCATAAACGACTTCCCTAAAACTGCGGGTTTGGACAACAGTTCATCTATATGTAAAAAAGGCACTTGGACTAAAACTGACATAGCTACGTTTATCCTACCGTAAAACAATGAAAGAAGGTGTTCCCTTTCCCATGATCCTAGGATGTGGGGGTGAATACCAGAACACTCTGGAATGCACATAAAAGTCCTTCCAGCCTTCTACAGATCACACATCCTATCACTACACAATCGATTATACACCTCTAAGCATATATGGAAACTTATATCATTAAAAGATTATACTGACTACTAAGTACAATTTACCATTGACAAAATGATACTTTCAAAATCAACTGGATAAATAATTACTTAAAGATCCCAGCTTCCTTATGGAATTTTATTCCACATTATGTATTTTTATAGATGGCCTTGATTTTCTTTTGCTCTGCAATTACAAAATTAACAAAATTTCTCTAAAATGATCATCTTTTCATAAACAGATGCTACTTGCATCTGGCTAATTTATAAACATAACATGTTTTTCTGTTCTTAATAAAGTTGGAGAAAAAAAAACGAGTGCCTGTACCGCTACACTGGCTGTCTTCCAAACATCTGCTCCCCTTCCTTGTTTCACTGGTATGGTAATGGTATGATCCAAGTCTACTTGCATGAGATTCACCGCATGGTGTGCCGATCGAAATAATGTCTCACCTGTGCCTGGATGGATTCTCAGCAGTGCTGAAGATTCGACTCCCACATACAGACGCACCATTAATAACTGACATGTGAAATTATCTTGCAGGCCGGATATAACTGTGTCAAGGTTTGACACTCCTGATGTAGATAGTAATCCAGGAGGTAGTGGGTGGATGGCTGTGTTGATTTGGTGCTATATGAATAAAACTGACTTGAATTGGATTGAGCTGTGTCAACATGAAGGATCAGTCTGAGAATACATCTTCAACAACAAAAGTATGTTTTCAAAATCGCTTTATACAGTTGAGTACTTGAGGATACTTCTGTGACATCTGTGGAAAGATGTAATATTATTTCTGAGTATGAGTGATTGACCAATCTGTTACGGCCCCTCTCTTTGCCCACTTTCCTTTATTTTGGTCACCTCAGGTAAACTCATTAAGCCTGTTGCTGCTGTTATTTAAAAACCTGCAACCAAACAGTAAGCTTCTTTGTAGAGCAGCTAGCAGTGTTGTGCCTATGTGGTTATCCTTTTACACACTTTGCTACACCCAGAAATGTGCAATTATGGTTTGTCCACTAGAGGGTACCTGAGAGGCACCACAGGGAGTTGTGGTCTCTTTTTCTTGCCAGCATCACAGGCCAAACCCTGTTTTATGTGGACTCCAAAGTTCCAGTTGCTTGGCCTTAGATATAAACACACAGCATAAAACTGCAAGTAACAGACATTCTCACCATGGAGACATGTCCTTAACTGTTAGAGAGCAGTTGTGGCTCAGCCATCTACTAACTGACTGGTTGATGGGTCAATCCTCAGCTCCTCAACAGACTATAAAGCTGCTACAAAAGTGCCAGTCCAAACAGACTGGTACTTGTGGAGCCCCTTTCTGCATAGCACTCAGAACACTTTCAACTACAAGTCTCTTTCTCTTTTTCTTTTTAAATTAAAAAAGAAAATAATATAATTTTAAAAATGAGTCCGAACAGTAAAATTATCTTTAAATTTTTTAGATTGTGGAGATGATATACCTTGCTGTAAATTCTAATAACTTTGCTGACTTACATTATAAGTTAACTTTACTTGGAAATAAGGAAAAGTTTTTAAATTTTTTTTATTAAGTTAATGTTAACTGCATGTTAAAAGTAATGACAGCATACTCACCGCTTTAACATCACTCAAAATCAAACAAATGGCAAAGGAAACGATGAAAGCACATTACCGATTATCTGGACTGTTAATGCTTTATCTTTGGACTACCCTACATGTGTGTTTGAGGAGCGGACCCAAAAGCAGACACGGGGAAGTAAACTCAGTATAACAAAAGGTGAGTCATTTAAAACCTGAAGTGACATGATACAAGATACAAGACAAACGTTCAGTTTGTGTCACAGAAACAGCAATATTTCACAAGTACACACAAGTACACACACTGAGAAACGGCTAAGATCTGGGCTGTGCACACACACATACACAAATTAAATTACAGTAAAGGTCAGGGGTTCAGATATTTGGACCATTTCATTACTCAAACGGCATTTTGTATTCATCACATTAAACAGACTTATACTTTGATTATATTTTCGATTAAGAGTTTTACTCATACAGCGCCAAATCACAACAACAGTTGTCTCAAGGTGCTAAGCACAGCATGTTGAAGTTAGCCCTTTGGGTGGTTTGGGCATCACCAAATAAGCAAATAGGAAATGATAAATGGGTATTCTTAATATCACATTACTTTGGGCCCCTCACCTGTTCTTCAGCATCAAATAAGATCAGACTTTTATAAAATGTTGTTTATCTTCAAAACTTGCTTCAAATTCTCCTGCCTGTTTTTGTTTGCCTTTGTACTGGTACATGGGGATTCTAAATATAATATTATAGTATGAATCCACAAATCATGTCACATTTGACCTCTGATCTAATGTTTACATTTCACATCTGCCTTCTTTTAAGGTGACCACAAAATGTGTTGCATAGGTAAGAGTAAAGTATTGTCAAGACAAAGGGATATAAGCTGCATAGTTATTTAAAAAAATACTTCAGTTATCAATTGTATTACCTTAGTTAATTGTAATATATAAATATAATAATAATTCAAGTTTTTAATATATTCATAATTAAAGTTACTAATATCCACTTAATCAAAAAACAAAAAAAGTTTACGGCACAACAAACTTCTTAAAAACATTTAAAAAGAACAAAAAAAAGAAAAAGAATATGTACAAAATATTGTATTTTGTAGATATTTAAAATACCATTGTGAGAAGTTTTGATCTCAGCATGCTTTTTGTTGCTCCTGTTTTTGCAAGACCGTGCACATATGTTTCCACACTTTGGAGAAGTACTCAAAAACCAAACCAGGCTTTTGCAATTGTGTTCCTCTAATTTAAGCAGGCAGAGGCTGTGCAGTGATCACTGCTGTAGCATAAACACAATGGCATGGTAATTCTAATATTGTTTCTGTTGCTGGTCATTAAATTTGTATTATAGGAAGTTCATCCAGTTGAATGAAAAAAAAACTATTGCCTTCAGTGTTTCTTTTAGTGGTTGCTATAGCATTAAATATTATTAAATATTGGGAAACAAAAGTCTTTTAACCACAAAAGCCATTTGCAGACTCTGGTCTGTCACATAAATTGGGAGAAATTAGTGGAAAGGCCAGCAGGTTTTTTGCTGAATGTCTCTGAATTGTATGTCAGTATCATTTTAATCAGTCTCATGCAGTGGGTGGAATAATGAATATTAGCTTGGCTACCATCCTCCTCTCACCCGCCGCCTCTGTGGGTTCTAGGGGACAGAGCTGGCCCTCTTCACCCATCTAATGACTCTTTTAATGACCAAGAGGTCTTGTATATTGAAAACATCTATGTTTAGTCATAGAGTCCAAGGATTTTCACACACCAACCACCTACAGTGTTTTCGTGTGGCACTCCATAACAAATACGTCAGATGAAAATAGGATACTTGGCATACCTAATGCTAAAAACAGCCAGCTAACGTACTTACAAAACTCCTTGATAAAACTGATTTATTTTTTTAATCTCTGTGGACTTAGAGAAAGAGATGTATATGCATAGAGACAGAACAAAAAAGAGAGAAGAGAACCAGAGTGTGATAAACACTAATAACTGAATGGAGCAAGGTCTTTGATTTTGTGTAAACCGGACACAGTGCAATTCTGCCCACAATTTGGAGAAGTAGATAAATGCAAAACTGGCTTTTGCAACTTTGGCCCTCAGATGTTCAACTACACCGAGGTTGTGAAAATGTACAATCTATAAAATGATCAAATGAAAACAATAAATTGTTTTTTAGTGATTAAACTTTATTAGTCGCAGTATTAACTACAGTTGGAGTCAAAGCCAGAAATGTAATCCTGCTGTTATCAGTTTGCTATTAGGGCCAAACTAAGTGCTGTTACGAAACAGTTTCACCCTGGTTCTTTTTATTCCTTGAGACATCCAGAGATGGCACCGGAACTCAGTAGTCATTTCACAAAACCTTTATTTATCTTCATTCATCTTCATTTAAGCATGCATCTTCTAAAAGGGGAGACGTGCAAGGCCGGTCTCCCTCTGCAAATCACCACTCCTTTGTTTGGAAAACGCAGTTTTATAGAAGTGACCCCATCATAAAACCCCCATGGTGTGCTGCAAACTCTGTGTCTGTGTGTGTATGCACGAGCACGTGAGTGCCTGTTTGTGCGCATACCCGTGTGTATGTGTGAGTGCACGTGAGTGAGTGTGCATGTAGGTGTGTGAGTGTAACAGTCAAAGCACTGTGTGTGTGTCTCTGTGTATGTGACTTCCTGACGGTCATAAAAGTAACCTCCTCACTCAATCTACACCAAATTCCTTTAGACAACATACAAAACAGAGTTAACACATTACAAACACTGAGACCCCCACTCTGCATCCACTGGGCCATTGACCTCTTGTTGTCTTACATTTACATTTACAGATAAGGTGGAGAGTCTCCTGCAAACCTACTTCTAAGTTATAACAATTATGAACTTTTATTAAAGGTACGAGCATCAGCATCAGCAACCCCCAACTGTAGCTTCCTGTCTCCTTTTATGACAGCAGACCCCCAGTGTTCATAAATTCCTTTCCCTCTAAACAATTATACACACTCTCAGGCCTACAGCTAAGCCAAACTAAAACACAGACAAATTCTTTCCTATTCCTCTGATCTACTGCTGGACCCTCTTATCTAGGCAAATTTAACACATTATACTCTAACAATTATTTTCTTGTACTTTTCTTGGGATTTTAAGTTAGAGTTTTTCTTTGTATTGTTTTAGTTACCATGACATGACATTTTTTTTGTTTAGCCCTCTCTTTTCGACTAGCCAGTGTAAATTCATATATCATATCAAATTTCTTTGTATAGCACATTTAAAGACCAAAGACGCTGCTCTTGTGGCGACCAGCAGCAGGAGTTTATTGGTGTTTTCTTTCTCTTTTTCTTTTTGTTTTTAACTTTGTTTTTATTCTGTTCTTAACCGTGGTTTTAACTTTTTGCCGAGATGGAGATCTTCTACACCTTAGTTTTATTGTTGTTGGCGATATTCACCTGGAGTCATTCACTCTCACTGACAATCACTTATACACGCGAGGAACTACTTGGATTACGGTGGTCCTGTTTGTCTATGTACGACTCTTCTAATGCTCGGACAGATGTGATTCTTGGTGAGGATTTATTTGCCCGGTCAAAGACTAATTTTGGAAAGCCCCGCCGCTTGAGAAAACGCGGAAAGAAAGGCGGCGTGCATCAGCGTGTAAGAAAACTTCGGAGGAAGAATCGTGTTCCTCGCCCTTCTATGATTCTTAATGCTTCAATCTTAAATATGATCAACCTATCTCTAATAATCGGCTATGTACCACAGGCCTTCAAGGTGGCTGTAGTTAAACCTTTACTTAAAAAGCCATCTCTAGACCCAGCTGTCTTAGCTAATTATAGGCCAATCTCCAACCTTCCTTTCATATCAAAAATCCTTGAAAGAGTAGTTGTCAAACAGCTAACAGATCATCTGCAGAGGAATGGCTTATTTGAAGAGTTTCAGTCAGGTTTCAGAGCTCATCACAGCACAGAAACAGCTTTAGTGAAGGTTACAAATGATCTTCTTATGGCCTCTGACAGTGGACTCATCTCTGTGCTTGTCCTGCTAGACCTCAGTGCTGCATTCGATACTGTTGACCATAATATCCTATTAGAGCGATTAGAACATGCTGTAGGTATTACAGGTACTGCACTGCAGTGGTTTGTATCATATCTATCTAATAGACTCCAATTTGTGCATGTAAATGGAGAGTCCTCTTCACACACTAAGGTCAATTATGGTGTTCCACAGGGTTCAGTGCTAGGACCAATTCTATTTACATTATACATGCTTCCCTTAGGCAGCATCATTAGAAGACATAGCATAAATTTTCACTGCTATGCAGATGACACGCAGCTCTATCTATCCATGAAGCCAGGTAACACAGACCAATTAGTTAAACTGCAGGAATGTCTTAAAGACATAAAGACCTGGATGGCCGCTAACTTTCTGCTTCTTAATTCAGATAAAACTGAGGTTATTGTACTCGGCCCTGAAAATCTTAGAAATATGGTATCTAAGCAGATTCTTACTCTGGATGGCATTACCTTGGCCTCCAGTAATGCTGTGAGAAACCTTGGAGTCATTTTTGACCAGGACATGTCCTTCAACGCACATATTAAACAAATATGTAAGACTGCTTTCTTCCATTTGCGCAACATCTCTAAAATTAGAAATATCCTGTCTCAGAGTGATGCTGAAAAACTAGTTCATGCATTTATTACTTCCAGGCTGGACTACTGTAATTCTTTATTATCAGGATGTCCTAAAAACTCGCTGAAAAGCCTTCAGCTAATCCAAAATGCTGCAGCAAGGGTACTGACAGGGACTAGAAAGAGAGAGCATATTTCTCCTGTTTTGGCTTCCCTTCATTGGCTTCCTGTTAAATCCAGAATTGAATTCAAAATCCTGCTCCTCACATACAAGGTCTTAAATAATCAGGCCCCATCTTATCTTAATGACCTTGTAGTACCATATCACCCTATTAGAGCACTTCGCTCTTGCACTGCAGGCCTACTTGTTGTTCCTAGAGTATTTAAAAGTAGAATGGGAGGCAGAGCCTTCAGTTTTCAGGCCCCTCTTCTGTGGAACCAGCTTCCAGTTTGGATTTGGGAGACAGACACTATCTCTACTTTCAAGATTAGGCTTAAAACTTTCCTTTTTGCTAAAGCATATAGTTAGGGCTGGACCAGGTGACCCTGAATCCTCCCTTAGTTATGCTGCAATAGACGTAGGCTGCCGGGGATTCCCATGATGCATTGAGTTTTTCCCTTCCAGTCACCTTTCTCACTCACTATGTGCTAATAGACCTCTCTGCATCGAATCATATCTGTTATTAATCTCTCTCTTCCACAGCATGTCTTTCATCCTGTTTTCCTTCTTTCACCCCAACCGGTCGCAGCAGATGGCCGCCCCTCCCTGAGCCTGGTTCTGCCGGAGGTTTCTTCCTGTTAAAAGGGAGTTTTTCCTTCCCACTGTCGCCAAAGTGCTTGCTCATAGGGGGTCATATGATTGTTGGGTTTTTCTCTGTATTTATTATTGTGCTATCTACTGTACAATATAAAGCGCCTTGAGGCGACTTTTGTTGTGATTTGGCGCTATATAAATAAAATTGAATTGAATTGAATTCTGGCCAATGTCCAATCTCTTAGGAACAAAACGGATGAATTACAAGGAAATGTGCTTCATCTACGGGAATACAGGGAGGCTTGTCTGATCGCACTTACCGAAATATGGCTGACTGATATGGACAGTGACACTTCACTGCGAATCAGCGGCTTTGGGACCCCTGTCAGATTGGACTGTGGAGTAACACGCAAATCTCACGGAGGAGGGGTATGTTTGTATATCAACCAGGGCTGGTGTAATAATTTTACTGTGCGGGAGCGGTTGTGTCTTCCTGACATCGAGCTCCTTTCAGTATCTGTCAGGCCTTTTTACTTACCGAGGGAGTTCCCTCAAATTTTTGTCACTGTTGTTTACATTCATCCTAAAGCTGACGTTAAAGTTGCTGCTGACGCCATTTTTAAAGTGGTACACAATCTGCAGACTCTCTCACCGGATGCTCCTAATTTTATTCTTGGTGATGTTAACAATTGTAATCTTAAGAAATCACTGAACAATTTCTTTCAATATGTCACTTGTCCTACAAGGCATAACAAAACGCTGGATTTGTGTTATGGACCAATTAAGGGGGCATTTAAGTCTGTGGCTGGACCTGTGCTAGGTTCTTCGGATCACAGTGTTATTCACCTCCTCCCTGCTTACAATCTGTGATTAGGAGGGAGAAGGCCTGTGTGAAGCGGACTAATGTCTGGACAAAAGACAGTTGTGTTGCCCTTCAGGGGTGTTTTGATTGCACTGACTGGTCCTTGTTTCAAGAGAGCATTTCTGATTTGGATGAACTCACTGATGTAGTGTGTAGCTACATCTCTTTTTGCAAAGACTCTGTGATTCCAGTCAGAGAATATAAGATTTTCCCTAATAAAAACCGTGGGTAACACAGGAAATCAAAGCTGTCCTCAACATGAAGAAGAAGGCTTTCAGGAGCAAAGTGAAGGAGGAGATGAAAGCAGCACAGCGGGAGGTGAAACGCTGCCTGAGGGAAGCAAAGGACACCTACAGGAGGAAGGTGGAGCAGAAGTTGGAGAGGAACAATATGAGGGAGGTCTGGAATGGTGTGAAAACCATCACAGGCCACAACACCAAGAACAGCACAGTGGGGGGGACTGTGGAGAAGGCAAACAAACTCAACAACTTCTTCAACAGGTTTGACCAGCCCACAACCCCCCCACCCTCACCTTTACTACAGAGCCCTCTCCCCACTCTCCTACCTCCCTCGCTTCCCCCCCTTCCTGACACTATGACACCCCCCTCCTCCAACCCCTCTCTCAACAGCAGGACATCTCCCCCCCCCTCCTTCCAATCGTCTCCCAGTGTCACAGTGGATCAGGTCAGGAGACAACTGAGGAAGCTTCGCCCCAGAAAGGCAGCAGGCCCAGACAAGGTGTGTCCGTGGATGCTAAAGGCATGAGCTGCTGAACTTGGGGAGCCGCTACAACGAGTCTTCAATCTCAGTCTGCGACTGGGGAGGGTGCCCGTCCTATGGAAGACATCCTGCATCGTCCCGGTCCCCAAAACGAACCGGCCCAATGAGCTGAATGACTTCCGACCGGTGGCACTGACGTCACATCTTATGAAGACTCTAGAGCGGCTCTTCCTCAACCTCCTCCAACCACAGGTACAACATGCCCGGGACCCACTACAGTTCACATACAAGGCGGATGTCAGAGTGGAGGATGCCATCCTGTACCTCCTGCATAGAGCCCACTCACACCTGGACGGGGGAAAAGCCATGGTCAGTATCCTGTTTCTTGACTTTTCCAGTGCCTTTAATACCATCCGGCCCAATGTGCTCCAGGAAAAACTGAACAGGATGCAGGTGGACCCCTGCCTGGTCGCTTGGATCTCCGACTACCTCACTGACAGACCACAGTATGTCAGGCTGAAGGACATCATGTCTGACACTGTGGTCAGCAGCACAGGAGCACCACAGGGAACTGTGCTGTCCCCGCTTCTCTTCACCCTGTACACCTCTGACTTCTGCTACAACTCTGAATTATGCCATATTCAGAAGTTTGCAGATGACATCATGGGGTGTATCTGGGATGATCAGGAAGAGGAGTACAGAAGTCTGGTGAGGAACTTCGTCACATGGAGTCACACAAACCACCTGCAACTCAACACCTCAAAGACTAAGGAACTGGTTGTGGACTTCGGGAGGTCCAGAGAAGGTCCACTGCCGGTTCAGATAGAGGGGGAGGAGGTGGAGGTGGTCAACAAGTACAAGTACCTCGGGCTGTGGGTGGACAACAAACTGGACTGGTCATGCAACACTCAGCACCTGTATAAAAAAGGCCAAAGCAGACTGTACTTCCTCAGAAGGCTGAGGTCTTTTAACATCTGCAGGAAGCTCCTGAGGATGTTTTACCAGTCGGTGGTTGCTGGAGTACTTTTCTATGCTGTGGTGTGCTGGGGGAGCAGCTGTTAA
>JAQSNX010008454.1:0-13161 GCA_029532605.1 Oreochromis grahami
TAACTCCAATGTATACCAAGCAATCTATTATTCTCAACAGAGATAAACTCAACATAAACTGAACCCACATAAAAGTTAGCTCGGTGCTTACCTTTAGATGAGCCCACAAACCGAGAGAAACAAACCGAGAAAAAGATCAGGGAGCAGAGACCCACAGCTACGATCCAGGAGACAAGGGTGTGCAGATCGATGCAGATATCGATCCAAACGTTGGTAGTGGTATATGTTCCTGTAAGTTCACTACTTTACTCCCGTTTCATGAAAAAGCAGCTCTCTCTGCTCGACTCCACTCCTGCACACACACACTTTCTCCGCCCCCGTTTCCTGGCTCTGTGGTGATTTGGTACTGTGCGGTGTAATTACAAAATTAGCGCCTATCTCCTTCCCCTAAACTCTTTTCCGTGGCCTCAATGAAAACGTCATCGTAGGAAGGAGAATTGCTAAGTACTCAGGGAAAGAGAGGAGCGGTGCTGAGAATTGGAACAGCCTTAGGCTGTATCCCAATTCAGGTTCTGCAGCCTTAAAGTACGCAGCCTCACCGGTCCACAAGGGCCGCGTACTCAAATACCGCTAAGGCCGGAAGTGCCAGGCTTGTGAAATGGCACGGTCTAGCCTCCGTCGCGCTGCCCAGGTTGCCTAGCAACCATGATACTAACCGCTGGAAACGTTTCATACAGCTTTGTGTGACAGAAATGAAGGAGAACATATTTTGTTCATTTGTTTGTTTGTTTCTAGACGAGCTTTGTGTGATTTAATACGTATCTGAGGCTGAGACCACAGGACTGTAAAACATGATTGTTGAGCTTCATTTCTGTACTGAACAGTCGTTTAGGATTAGCTAGTAAATAACAATTAGCTAATGTCGTTCATGAGACTAAAGTCAGTGTAAATATGATATGGCCAATATTATAGTTATTATATTAATCATTATTAGTTATTACAGCAGTTTGAAGTCTCAAATCAAATCACTTTTATTGTCACATCACATGTGCAGGTACACTGGTACAGCACATGTGAGTGAACTCAAATACTGAACTTCAGTAAAGATTCAAGTTGCAGTTATTTATATTTCCCATCACCTTAAATCTTCACTCAAAGACAAGTATCTTTTACACATACATGTATCATATATAAGAGACAAATATTGTTCAGTTAATTTGTTGGCATTACTAAATTTGGCTCAATGCTTAGTCCTAAAGTGTATATTTATTTTCTTACTCTTCTTATATACATTGTTTGTTTTCTTGCACTGCTGTAACTGGAGCCTCGCCGTCTCGTCTCTCTATATACTGTACTGTATGTAGCAGAGATGACAATAAAGTTTACTTTGAGTTCAGCATCAAGCAGGCGCACCGAGGGCTCTCGCGCCCACTTTTTGCATGTAGAATGTCGAAAAAATATCGGTGCAAATTATAAGTCTGTATTATAATGTCTGGTGTTTTCGTGTTTGTTGGTTTATTTTCTTTTTTTTTTTTTTTTTTTTTTTTTTTTTGTATTTTGCGAGTTGGTTAATAGACGCCGCTTCAGCCCAACACACGTCAAACGTGTGACGCATGGTCAGGCTCCCTCTGTTTCACTTATCGACGTGCAGGGTCCTCCTATTACTACTATAAAAAGACTCCAGAATCCACGCTGGCTGGAATCCAGTGGCTACAGCAGTGTGTGCAGGTAAGATCATTTAACCGGACAGCATTTATAGAATGACAAAATTAAATTTTGTAGATATTATTACGTGTTTTACCGTCTTTATGGTGCTAGCCTAAAGTTACGGTGTAAACGTTAACTTATATTGTAGTAAAGCTGTTACTGTTTAAATGATGTTAGGACAGAAATATTAGCTTCTGTCATGATTGATGAAGTTACTAGTTAATAAAGTTTCCAGTAAATTGATTAATTGCAGCCACAGATTGACAGTAAATATCCCGATTATCTTGCATCTATAATAAATATGTGCAAGTTTCAGTGCTTTGTTTAAACTGTATGATACTTATACTGACCCAGGGTCAGTGTAAAATGCACCCCTAGCTGTGTGAACAAAGCCTGGCTCCTTTAATCCTGCACAGAGGTGGGTCGAGTATCCAAAATTTGTACTAAAGTAAGAGTAGCATTACTTTAAAATATTATTACTCAAGTAAAACTGAAAAGTAGTCATCAAAAAAGTTACTCAAATAAGAGTAAAAAAGTACTTGGTGAAAAGGCTACTCAAGTAGTGAGTAACTGTTTGAAATGTCCGATTTATTTTAATCAATAAATGCTAACAGACAAACAAAAATAAATAAATATACAAATAAATAAATAAAAATACAAATTTCAGTATTTTCAAAAGGAATATATGTAAAAACATCAACAAAACGAGGCACAACAATTCTAATTTCCAGATTTCAGTTTTTCACAACATAAAGCTTTTTTCACCAATACATATAGTAAATAATATAAATACATAAACAGTGCAAACAATTTCCAGTGACAAGATATGCTGTAAACTTGTAAATATTCATTTTTGCTCCAAATGGCACAGCAGCCTGGGAGAAAACATTAGAACGAGGCATCTTCAACATATGTTCATACAAGGCAGCTCAGTTTACCATAAGTTGTATGGGTGTGCATTTATTTCTGCATGTTTAGCAAAAATGTGCCATTTCCTCACTCAGTGAAGTGATGGTTAAGCTTCAGCAGCAGTTTGCTCTCAAGGTTCTTTCTGTGAAGCTCTAACTGTTTAGCAGTGAACAGAGTCCTGCATGACTAAGAAGTCCTTCACAAGCTCCAGATGCAGGAAGAGCTGTATTGACTTTGATTGACAGCTTCTTGATGTGGGGAAAGACATCAAGACATGGGAATAGACATGAAAGGTACCTCTCCAGCCCCCCTGCTTCTGGCTTTCCTGACCATCATCTTCGTCGAATAGGCCGCTGTTTGTGCTGGCCTCATCCAGCTCTGGGTCTAGGTGATGTCTGATGAAGTGGAGACCTGTGGAAAGATGTAAGGTTTTCAAAAGAATTAGGTCTGGTCATTATAGTGCTGTATACACTGCCAAGCTGCAGATGTTTGGCAAGAAATTTTGATCACACTGGAGATGTTTTTTACTAACTCCTGTTGAAAAACAAAATCGTGTCATTCATATCCCGCACGAACAGTTTGCAATGAATTCCAGATTAAGTTCAAATCTCAATTGTACGTTTGTAGAATATAATTATCACATTTGTACAATATAAGATTTGTATTGTATGAATGTGATAATTATATATATTCTAATAACATGATATTATATAGTTCAAACGTGAAAGGTATATTGTACAAACATGAAAAGTATATTATTAGAACAATATACTTTTCATGTTAACGTGACATAGCTCTATTTTTCTTTTGCCTGGGTGGCAGCTCCACGCTTCCGTATCCGAGGCTTTTCAATGTGGCCTCACAAAATTATCACGACTACAACAACCATGTAAAGAGTTGGATGGACATTGCTGCTCAATCACAGCTGCTGGTAAATGTTTTGTACCCCTGTAAAGGTGGCATCCCGCGTCACACTCTTATCATCATCCAATTGGAGAAGAAACATTTACGAGCCTCCTGGTTTTGTTTTCTGATCCTGCAAAAAGACTGAGGACAACAAACCCAGAGAAACACGAGATACACAATATCCAACATTCAGACTCAACAGCCTCCATAAATGAAGAGCACCAGGTTGGTCCAGTTATACTAGATATGAGTATACTTCACATTACTGTGTATGAATAACAATCGAGAGACAAACATGCAGAGTATGAGGTCCCATCGTCAGACTGTAAACAAACATCCATCAGGCTTCTTTGTTGGCAGGGGTGATGATTCTCCCATCAGGGATCAGTAGCGTGTATTAACCTGTGGTATAAGCAGCTGTCACTGAAATATTACTGTTTCAGATATGAAATCTAGGACATAAAAGTTAGGGTGGGAGGGATCTTAGCAAACTGACTTACCTCTGCAAGTCTGAGGCTGTTCCTCCAGCCTCAACCAAAATCTGACTCTCCAGTCACATACAAATAAAAAACTCCAGCGGGGAGATAGAAAACGCTGTCTGGGTCTTGCTGGATGTTGCTGGTCAGGGTCCACACATTAGCAGCGTGCTTCTTGGTCCCACTGACCCATGTGGACAGTGACTGTGGAGAACTGTTCTGGAAAACTGAAAAGAGAATTAAAATGACAAAAAGCTAAACAGGATTTCCACAAAGACTCTCTTGGAATAAGCAAAGAAAAAAATAATTGGATCATATTTCAATTAAATATGAACAGGCTGCTTAACTGTAAGCAGTTAAGATCTGATTTGATTTACATCAAAACCTAACAGAATCAAACCTACCCGATCAATGAGTATGCTGTTTTGTGCCCTTGGCCTTATCAGCACCTGTAAAGGGAGTTGTTTACTCAAACTGCTGATGCTGAAGTAAGTTCATCTAGTTTCAGAAACTTTCACTGAAGAGTCTATAACAGTGTCACAACCAGTGTTGGTCAAGTTACTTGAAAAAAGTAATCAGTTACTAATTACTGATTACCTCCCCCCAAAAGTAATCCCGTTACTTTACTGATTACTTATTTTCAAAAGTAATTAATTACTTCGTTACTTAGTTACTTAGTTACTTTTTAAAAACACAATTTACAACCTGAATAGGTGATAAAGTGATAGATCTTTCAGCCCAATTCTACTTTTTCAGCATAATCCATCATATAAAATGTAATCAAAAGGAAACGTCTCTTTTTTAAACGTTAAATCTTTTAACTTTATGCATCAAGCAAAAACTTAATTATATGCAACATTCTCTGACTGGAAGAAATTTGTTTAACATTTAAACCTATTTTCTGCACATTCCAGCACATAAAATAAAATATGTTTTTGTGTTTACACTCACTCTTTCAAATAGATGCAAGTAAAACACAGCAGAAAATAAATAAAAACAAAGACTCAGCGGCCCTGTTGCTCTATTTTCACCTGTAAAGCAGGACTGGGGTAGGCGGAGGTTTACCCTGGTGCAGGTGTGCCGCGGCGGTCAGTGGAAGAATCCGCGAGTTTCTCTGTGAATTTCCCATTAGGTCGTAGCGCACTCGCTGCTTGCTTGGAAGTTTAGGGGGTTTTTTTTCGCTGTAAAAAGAAGTTTTCTTCTCACGCACAATGGACAGTAATGTTTTTGTCACTTTTTATGGAATCAAACTCAAAGTAAGGGCAGTACTTCCACGCTTTAAACGCTGCACGCTCATACTCTCTCCCGCACCCCATATATTATCCATTGTTGATCTGTGAACAGCTGTTGTCAGGAACGTCGCACTCGCTTACGTCACTGTCATGAGACATTCTCGCAAAAAATCACGGTTTTAGTAACACAGTAATGCAGCGTTCCTACGGGAAAGTAACGGTAATCTAATTACCATTTTTGCAATGGTAATCCCTTACATTACTCGTTACTTGAAAAAAGTAATCAGATTACAGTAACGCGTTACTGCCCATCTCTGGTCACAACTAAGCATATGCATAAGCACTTAAATACTTTAAATGAGAATATAAAATTTCTAAATGTCTTTTGTATTTAAAATACCAACAAGCTCAGACATTTAGAAATACTAAGAGTCAGATCAGCGAGAGTAGACAACGTGGAAATGTCTGCAGTAACTTTGTCGCTCTGCTCGACTTTCCTGTTTATCTGCATCTTCATGTTTGTCTCTGCAGGTAAGATTTAAATCAAATCAGTGTTTCCTTCTTAGATAAAGAGTAAGAACAACAGTCAAATCGATTTCATGTTGATTCTGCATGTCTGTGTATTTTCAAGCAACATGAGGACTGGTCTCCCATGTGAGCTGTAACACTTTAACTGCTTTCCAGTTTTCAGCACAGAGACAAAGAAGTGTAATGTGTGTGTCAGTGTGATGTGTTGTAGCTTCAGGAGTCAGTATACAGCTACAAAGCTTTTTGTTCAGTGTATACAAACAGGTGTGGCTACAGAAAAGGCAGCATGCAGAGACTCACAGTGTCTTATAATGAGAGGCTGCTTTCTCTCACTGATTATCAGAACATGTTTATGTCATATCATAAATATTCAACTCAATATTGAATTACAGGATCTAATCTGTAAAATCTAAATTAAAAAATGTATTCAATTTATTTTATATCACGACAAATCACAGCATCAGTCAGTGCTCTGTGTTGTGTTAAAATCTCCCAATTCTTTCATCTTTGGGCTGAAGGAAGGACAATACTCAGTGTATAAATGCTCAATCAACAATTATTTTATTGCATACAATTCAACACTTGAGCACAAACCATCCAGATGGGGAGACACGCATGCAGAGAGTCACAGCAAAATCTCAAAATGGTGGAGGGTTACTCAAACTCTTATAGCCTCTAGTGGCCCCCACCTAGTCATAAAAACCTAAACATTCACATTCTTTCTCTCTTACTGTGCCTAAGTGATGGCCTTGGCTCCCTGTTTTATCTCCTCCTGATGAGATGGGGCAGAAAACCTCTCTGGTATGTTCTGTTCTCTTCTAATCAGACAAATAAGGCCATGACTCTCTGAAAACGGTATTTCTTATAACTCAGCAGTATAATGCATCATAAAACAATATCATTCATTCACAATAAATCAGTAGTCTAATGTAATACAAATCAGTTTAATAAATCTAATAGTTATCACCTCTTCAGGAGAATAATGCAAACTAAAACTACATAATAATTTCACAATCGTTAATTAGGAGTATAACATGACATAAGATAATTTAATACCGTATTTTCACGACCATAAGACGCACTGTACTAAAAGGCGCAGTCTCAGTTATGTGTGCCATTACTGTATTTAACACACACATAAGGCGCACTGGATTATAGGGCGCATACAAGTACCGTATGCGTATTTAAAAATAAAGCGGGAGCAAACCTGAGTTCGGTACCTTACTCACATTTTTATTACCAGTAATCGTCATCATCAACAACACACAAGCATACAAGTGTGCGTATTTAAAAATAAAGCAGGAGCAAAACTGAGTTTGGTACTCACATTTTTATCATCAAACCCATCGAAGTCCTCATCCTCTGTGTCTGAATTGAACAGCTGCGCTAAATCTCCATCAAACATTCCAGGTTCACTTTCTTCACTGTCACAGTCACTTTCCGTGCCGTGCGGCTCCTCGGAGATGATGCCGGCTTTTGCGAAAGCTCGAACAACAGTGCCAGCAGACATGTTAGCCCAAGCATCTACAATCCATTGGCAAATTGTGGCGTAACTTGCCCGGCGCTGCCTTCCACTCTTGGTGAAACTGTGGTCTCCATCGGTCATCCATCGCTCCCAAGCCGCTCGCAGCCTTACCTTGAACGGGCGGTTCACATCGATGTCCAGCGGTTGGAGTTCCTTTGTCAGGCCTCCCAGAATGACAGCAAGCTCAGAGTTCATTTGTTTCACTAGTTTTTTCACATCGGCTGTGAGATGGGCACGCATAGAGTCACAGATTAAGAGCGATGGTGATGCGTGGAAAAAACCACCTGGTCTCCTTACATACACCTCCCTCAGCCACTCTTTCATCATTTCCTCATCCATCCAGCCCTTTTCATTTGCCTTAATGATGATTCCTGCTGGAAAGTTCTCTTTAGGCAAAGTCTTTCGCTTAAAAATCACCATAGGCGGCAGTTTCTGTCCATTAGCATGGCAGCCAAGCACAACAGTAAAAGAAGACTTTTCATACCCCGTTGTGCGTATCGCTACCGTGCTGGTCCCCTTCTTCTCCACAGTGTGACTCACCGGGATGCCAAAAGTGAGCGGGACCTCGTCCATGTTTGTGATGTGGCTGGGCTGGATGTTTTTGTCGCCGATGTGTTTGCTGCAGTAGGAGCGGAAGATGGCCAGCTTTTCCTTATAATCCGCTGGAAGTTGCTGCGCTACCGTAGTCCTGGTCCGGATGGAAAAATGGCACCGTTTCATAAAACGAAAGCACCAAGACGGGCCTCCTTGGAAATGTTCAATGTTCATCTCTTCAGCTAGTGAAACTGCTTTTAGCCGAATGGTGACCGTCGAAACGCTTCTCCCGCTCGTTCTTTGCTCGATGATCCACCGCTCAAGTCTTTCCTCCAACTCGGGCCACCTCGCCTTATGTCCGGAAACTCAGCTGCGTTTTTCTTGACCTGCCGGAGCTTGTTTTCTAGCTTCCTCCATTTGCGAACCATCGATTCGTTAATCTTAAATTCTCTTGCCGCTGCTCGATTTCCATGTTCCTCCGCGTAGCTGATGGCCTTCAGTTTAAACTGTGCTTCGTAAGCGTGTCTCTTTGCCATTTTCAGGGTTGTTAAAACAACGATGTCCTGCATAACGCACATACCTGTTCTTTTATACAGGTATGTGCGATAAAGTCAACGCCCACACTTCACCCTTTAGCGTTCTCATGGTGTTCTCTACTACGTCCTCATTACAACACACAGGGCGCACTGCGCTATAGGGCGCGCCGCACTTTTTGAATAAAATCTAAGACTTTTAAGTGCGCCTTATGGTCGTGAAAATACGGTAAATCACTTTAACACTAATTAATATTAAAATCTGTAACATAATCTCACAGTGGGAAGATAAAGCCTAATCTCAATGTAGAGAGGTGGTCTGTCTCCTAAATCCAAACTGGGAGCTGAAGGATGCAACACTGTTAACAGGATAATCCACCTTTGTATATAATTGTATGTATAATTAAATTGAGGGTTGAGATTGTTTGTCGCGGTACTGAGTTCCTAAAAATTGTAATTTAGTATTTGGATATTTGTTTATTCAAATATTGGGTTCTAATCCCTGGTTCGTTTAACCTATTAAGCCTGAAGCCGTTCGTAAGCATACTTGCTCCTACTTTCTGTTTCCAGATGCTTTGAAATTGAATTATTGTTCCATGCTCATGTGTCAGGTCCCTTTGGTTTAATTTATTCATATTTTCGCCCTTTGCTTTTTGTATCTAGTGCTTTGTTTTTGAATTAGCGTTTCCTTTGTTCTTTGGTGTTCAAGCTCCTTGAGGTGACCTCAATATCATTAAAGTGTGCTTTGCTTTTACTTTTGCTTATTTGTCTCATCGTCTGTGATTTAGTTCAGCTGTGTTTCAATCTCCTCAACTGTCTCCACTTCCCCTCATCGCCCCTCTGTGTATATATAAATATTTCCTACACTTGTGTCACGTCATGTCAGAGTGTGTTCTTCTAATCTTAATGTAAAGACTTGCAGGAGTGTTTTTTTTTTATAAATATATACATGGCATACAGCTTGATGTCATCCATGTACAGGAGGTGGCTGACAACCGCTCCATTTTGTAGTCGGTATCCGTAGCTAGTCTTGTTAATGATCTCACTGAGGGGGTTCAGGCCTATGCAGAACAGCAGTGGGGACAGAGCATCTCCTTAGTAGATCCCGCACTTGATGGTGACTTGTGCTATGGGCTTGGAGTTGGCCTCTAGTGTTGTGTGCCACATCCCCACTGAGTTCCTGATGAAGGCTCTTAGGGTCCTGTTGATCTTGTACAATTCTAGGCATTCCAGTATCCAGCTGTGGGGCATTGAGTCATAGGCCTTCTTCTAATCAATCCAGGCAGTGCACAGGTTGGTCAGTCTGGTCTTGCAGTCTCGGCTGACTGTTCTGTCTACCAGTAGCTGGTGTTTTGCGCCTCTGGTATTCTTGCCAATCCCTTTCTGTGCCCCGCTCATGTATTGACCCATGTGCCTGTTCATCTTAGCCGATATGATGCCTGACAGGAGCTTCCATGTAGTACTGAGGCAGGTTATTGGTCGGTAGTTGGATGGGACCGGTCCCTTCTTTGGGTCCTTGGGATCAGGACCGTCCGACCTTCGGTTAGCCATTCCGGGTGTCTCTCGTTAACTAGCAGCTGGTTCATTTGTGCTGCCAGATGCTCGTGGAGTGCAGTCAGCTTCTTCAGCCAGTGGGCGTGAACCATGTCGGGCCCTGGTGCTGTCCAACTCTTCATACTGGAGACCCTTTCTTGGATGTCTGCCACTGTGATGGTTACTGGACCCTGTTCAGGGAGGTCGCTATGGTCTGCCCTCAGATCCACTAGCCACTGAGCATTGCCGTTATGGGTTGCGTCCTTCTCCCATATGCTCTTCCAGTATTGCTCCGTCTCCAGCCTTGGTGGTGCTGTTCTCTTATTGTTCCCTTGCCACTGAGAGTACACCTTTGCTGGTTCTGTGGAGAACTGCTGGTTTATTCTCTTGCCGTCGATCTCTCTGGTGTACCTCCTCAAGCGGCTGGCCAAGGCTGTGAGTCTTTGCTTGGCAGTTTCCAAGGCCTCAGGTATGGACAGCTTGCTGTATTTCTTATCCACGTTCTTTGTCGCGCCATTCTGCAACTCCGTTTGTTGGCTAACCTCCCTCCGTGCTACTTTGGGGTATATATATATATATATATATATATATATATATATATATATATATATATATATATATATATATATATATATATATATATATATATATATATATATATATATATATATACACACACACATATATATATATATATATATATATATATATATACACACACACACACACATATATATATATATATATATATATATATATATATATATATATATATATATATATATATATATATATATATACAGGGAGTGCAGAATTATTAGGCAAGTTGTATTTTTGAGGAATAATTTTATTATTGAACAACAACCATGTTCTCAATGAACCCAAAAAACTCATTAATATCAAAGCTGAATGTTTTTGGAAGTAGATTTTAGTTTGTTTTTAGTTTGAGCTATTTTAGGGGGATATCTGTGTGTGCAGGTGACTATTACTGTGCATAATTATTAGGCAACTTAAATAAAAAACAAATATATACCCATTTCAATTATTTATTTTTACCAGTGAAACCAATATAACATCTCCACATTCACAAATATACATTTCTGACATTCAAAAACAAAACAAAAACAAATCAGTGACCAATATAGCCACCTTTCTTTGCAAGGACACTCAAAAGCCTGCCATCCATGGATTCTGTCAGTGTTTTGATCTGTTCACCATCAACATTGCGTGCAGCAGCAACCACAGCCTCCCAGACACTGTTCAGAGAGGTGTACTGTTTTCCCTCCTTGTAAATCTCACATTTGATGATGGACCACAGGTTCTCAATGGGGTTCAGATCAGGTGAACAAGGAGGCCATGTCATTAGTTTTTCTTCTTTTATACCCTTTCTTGCCAGCTACGCTGTGGAGTACTTGGACGCGTGTGATGGAGCATTGTCCTGCATGAAAATCATGTTTTTCTTGAAGGATGCAGACTTCTTCCTGTACCACTGCTTGAAGAAGGTGTCTTCCAGAAACTGGCAGCAGGACTGGGAGTTGAGCTTGACTCCATCCTCAACCCGAAAAGGCCCCACAAGCTCATCTTTGATGATACCAGCCTAAACCAGTACTCCACCTTGCTGGCGTCTGAGTCGGACTGGAGCTCTCTGCCCTTTACCAATCCAGCCACGGGCCCATCCATCTGGCCCATCAAGACTCACTCTCATTTCATCAGTCCATAAAACCTTAGAAAAATCAGTCTTGAGATATTTCTTGGCCCAGTCTTGATGTTTCAGCTTGTGTGTCTTGTTCAGTGGTGGTCGTCTTTCAGTCTTTCTTACCTTGGCCATGTCCCTGAGTATTGCACACCTTGTGCTTTTGGGCACTCCAGTGATGTTGCAGCTCTGAAATATGGCCAAACTGGTGGCAAGTGGCATCTTGGCAGCTGCACGCTTGACTTTTCTCAGTTCATGGGCAGTTATTTTGCGCCTTGGTTTTTCCACACGCTTCTTGCGACCCTGTTGACTATTTTGAATGAAATGCTTGATTGTTCGATGATCACGCTTCAGAAGCTTTGCAATTTTAAGACTGCTGCATCCCTCTGCAAGATATCTCACTATTTTTGACTTTTCTGAGCCTGTCAAGTCCTTCTTTTGACCCATTTTGCCAAAGGAAAGGAAGTTGCCTAATAATTATGCACACCTGATATAGGGTGTTGATGTCATTAGACCACACCCCTTCTCATTACAGAGATGCACATCACCTAATATGCTTAATTGTTAGTAGGCTTTCGAGCCTATACAGCTTGGAGTAAGACAACATGCATGAAGAGGATGATGTGGACAAAATACTCATTTGCCTAATAATTCTGCACTCCCTGTATTTATATATATATATATATATATATATATATATATATATATATATATATATATATATATATATATATATATATATGTGTGTGTGTGTGTGTGTGTGTGTGTGTGTGTGTATATATATATATATATATATATATATATATATATATATATATATATATATATATATATATATATATATATATATATATATATATATATATATATATATATATATATATATATATATATATATATATATATATATAAAATGAGAGAGAGAGAGCAAAAGACTTGGTTTACTTCAGTAAGTAAGTATTAAATATTTCTTTGCTGATTTGTGGTGTGGTGTTGAAAGACCCTTTTGCTTTATAAAATGTTAAAATCTCCCAATTCTTTTAATCTTTGGGCTGAAGGAAGGACAATACTCGGTGTATAAATGCTCAATCAACAATTATTTATTTCCATATAATTCAACACTTAAGAGCACATCTTATCTTGGACACTTTTAAACCTGACCCATCCTGGCCGCCAGAGATTCTACGCGGTGCGGAGAACAACAAAGGACGGGCCGCTCATCCGAGGCGTAGAACAAAGAAGCACCGGGGGAAACGTGCTGGCATTAGGAACAGACTGAGACAGCAGGCGCATCGCGCACCACTGCCCAGTATCCTACTGGCCAACGTACAATCCATGGAGAACAAACTCGATGACCTAAGAGCAAGAGTCACCTTCCAACGTGACATGAGGGACTGCAACATTCTGTGCTTCACGGAGACATGGCTGACCCCCACCGTGCCGGACCAGGCCGTAACTCCGTCGGATTCATTCTTTGTGCTCCGCGCGGACAGAACGGCAGAGTCGAACAAAGCAAAAGGTGGAGGAGTGTGCTTCATGGTAAACAGGAAGTGGTGTGATGCCAGGAGCATTTCGACTCTTTCCAGCAGCTGCTCGCCACATCTGGAATTCCTGAGCATTAAGTGCCGCCCTTTCTATCTGCCCC
>JAQSNX010008455.1:0-13362 GCA_029532605.1 Oreochromis grahami
TCTTTCCTCTCTTCCTCTTTGGACTGACAATCATACACAAATAGATTGAATTCAATTAGATGAAAATTTACATTAATATGAAAAAAATTCTATTAAGATCACTAACAAAAAGTCCTCTCTCAGTATCCATTGCAAACAGGACAGTGGTAACAACAGCAGGCTATGGACAATCTTAAGTTTTAGATTTTAAATAGGCTGTATAAATTTCAAAGGGAGCAACAGGACGGTCAGATGTGGCTGATTTGACTACAGAGTAGGACGGATTGTAGAGTAGCAAACATTGTCGGAAAAGACGTTTTCAACACAGCAGGTTACCTGGGTGTGATGTTTTTCTGCTAAAAAGAAACATGGTCTGATTCCTACCTAACTATATAAAGAGTAACTGAAGGTTAAATGCAGCTAACATGTCCTGTTTTAAGCCAGACACTCACACCTCCGCTCCGCTGCGTCTCAGCCATCATCGCTCTGGCTGAAGCACCCCCAAAAATGCGGCAATATCGCCCCTGCTTCCAGCGCAAATGAGGACATCTAATTTTGGAAGTAAAAGTCTCCGCCTGATTGCTACCATCAAAAAGAATCGTACTTCAACAGCTCCTGGATGAGATCTTCTGCTGCTCTCCTCTGTATCTGTTCACAGTTTATTGTGAAGCCGTTGAGAGAAGAGTGAGGCTGCGTCCAGCCCGGATAGATTGGAAAACGGCGTTCTCTTCTGAAAACATTCCCTGTCCACACTAGCTGTCCTCGCTACCTAGCCTGACCTGTCTCCCCAATGTGATGTTTGTGTATTGTATGTACGGTCGGCAAGGTCTGTCATCTCAGTTGTGGGCAAAAGACCTGCAACTGACAAATAAAGGCTATCTCATCATCTCATCTCGAAAACTTCAGATTTTAAGATGTTTTCATGCAGTGTGTGATTTTGTGACACTTTATAGCGTCACAAATGTATGTGACAATGTATGTGAAACGTTGCCTCCATTTTTAATAGTTTTTATTCATATTTTGTAATAATTTATTCTTTTTTGGGAGTGTTTTTTAATGTTCTGATCCTAGAATTGCCCCTGGCTGGGAGTAAATAAAATACAGACGCATCTGGAGATCATCCTATGAAGTCCTATTCTAAAGGCTGATCTGAGGAGCATTCCTCACACACACCTTAATAGCTGTGTGTGAGGAGCTGGAGTCGAGTGTTTAAACCGATGCATGAAACGATACATTTTTAGACATAAGTTGTAATAGCTGCCGTTCTCTTTGTGAGTATTTAGTACACGGCGTGCTGCGGGGAAAAGCGTTTGAGTCTAAGGTTTATTTTTTAGCACCTGGCGGCTCTTTTTTACTTCTCATCCGTAAATAATTTGCTCTTTCTTGTGATTCAGTTTATTTTGAAAAGTCTCAACAGGATCTTGAGCTTTATTGTGAAAGGTTTATGTGGTACATACACAAGCGGACACGCGATGGTTCAACCGTCGTTGTTGCTAACCACAACGCACAAAAACAGGCGCTTGTCCGTCCGCAGTATCTAGAAAATTTGGGAAAATACTGGCATTACAAACAGTACTTAGCTACTTCTGAAGAAATTATGATGGGACCCTAAAAAAATACTATGTACAATAGTGGATTTCTATACATTTTACATCAGATGAAAACGTTTGTTGTAAGATTCAGAGCGATAAACAAACAAGAGAGAGAAAAGCCGATCAGCTGATCACTGATCAGTTTCATGATTGAAGTAGAAACAGGAGAGAATGAGAGAAGAAGAGGCAGCTGTGCAGCAAAGACACAGAATAACTCCAGCTTTGTGTCTTTTTCATTGTAGCTGAAATACGGGACAAACTGTGTTCCTTTTCACCTCAATACGAAACACGCAATATTTTCTCTGTATGCGAGACGATTCCGTTTTTTACGGGACGGTTGGAAACTCTAATAACTAACCTTATAAATAAGATTAAACAAGTTCAAAATCAATAACATCATAGCACCCGCCCAGCCGTATAGAAATTCCATCATGCTAGCTAGTACGCAGTACGAGTTATTGTAACTGACTGCCTCAGGTCTCTGGTCCTCCTGCCTTTCCGTCATCCACCTGCCAGCGTGCTGCATCTGCTGGCCTCCACCACTTGCTAATGTTACTGAATCTGTACAGGGAGTGCAGAATTATTAAGCAAGCTGTATTTTTTGAGGAATAATTTTATTATTGAACAACATCCATGTTCTCAATGAACCCAAAAAACTCATTAATATCAAAGCTGAATGTTTTTGGAAGTAGTTTTTAGTTTGTTTTTAGTTTTAGCTATTTTAGGGGGATATCTGTGTGTGCAGGTGACTATTACTGTGCATAATTATTAGGCAGCTTAACAAAAAACAAATATATACCCATTTCAATTATTTATTTTTACCAGTGAAACCAATATAACATCTCCACATTCACAAATATACATTTCTGACATTCAAAAACAAAACAAAAACAAATCAGCGACCAATATAGCCACCTTTCTTTGCAAGGACACTCAAAAGCCTGCCATCCATGGATTCTGTCAGTGTTTTGTTCACCATCAACATTGCGTGCAGCAGCAACCACAGCCTCCCAGACACTGTTCAGAGAGGTGTACTGTTTTCCCTCCTTGTAAATCTCACATTTGATGATGGACCACAGGTTCTCAATGGGGTTCAGATCAGGTGAACAAGGAGGCCATGTCATTAGTTTTTCTTCTTTCATACCCTTTCTTGCCAGCCACGCTGTGGAGTACTTGGACGCGTGTGATGGAGCATTGTCCTGCATGAAAATCATGTTTTTCTTGAAGGATGCAGACTTCTTCCTGTACCACTGCTTGAAGAAGGTGTCTTCCAGAAACTGGCAGTAGGACTGGGAGTTGAGCTTGACTCCATCCTCAACCCGAAAAGGCCCCACAAGCTCATCTTTGATGATACCAGCCCAAACCAGTACTCCACCTCCACCTTGCTGGTGTCTGAGTGGGACTGGAGCTCTCTGCCCTTACCAATCCAGCCACGGGCCCATCCATCTGGCCCATCAAGACTCACTCTCATTTCATCAGTCCATAAAACCTTAGAAAAATCAGTCTTGAGATATTTCTTGGCCCAGTCTTGACGTTTCAGCTTCTGTGTCTTGTTCAGTGGTGGTCGTCTTTCAGCCTTTCTTACCTTGGCCATGTCTCTGAGTTATGCACACCTTGTGCTTTTGGGCACTCCAGTGATGTTGCAGCTCTGAAATATGGCCAAACTGGTGGCAAGTGGCATCTTGGCAGCTGCACGCTTGACTTTTCTCAGTTCATGGGCAGTTATTTTGCGCCTTGGTTTTTCCACACGCTTCTTGCGACCCTGTTGACTATTTTGAATGAAACGCTTGATTGTTCGATGATCACGCTTCAGAAGCTTTGCAATTTTAAGACTGCTGCATCCCTCTGCAAGATATCTCACTATTTTTGACTTTTCTGAGCCTGTCAAGTCCTTCTTTGACCCATTTTGCCAAAGGAAAGGAAGTTGCCTAATAATTATGCACACCTGATATAGGGTGTTGATGTCATTAGACCACACCCCTTCTCATTACAGAGATGCACATCACCTAATATGCTTAATTGGTAGTAGGCTTTCGAGCCTATACAGCTTGGAGTAAGACAACATGCATGAAGAGGATGATGTGGACAAAATACTCATTTGCCTAATAATTCTGCACTCCCTGTAGAAGCTCCGCAATAGCCACCACCAAACAATTGAGTTATTTTTACACATCTCCCTTCATCTGGCCAATCCACCACCTTTCAGTGTTTATACCGTTACAGAAAAAAACGAAGAAGAAAAAACCCCAGCAAATGCCCGGTGGGCCGATGGCCAGTCCAGCTATGGTAGGATGGTATGTCAGGTAGGATGGATTCCCAGAACACCGGCTCTTTGAAACGTGTCAGCAAAATATTGAGGAAAAGCACAGAGTTTTTTAAATGGACTAACAATGAGGTGGACTTGTTGCTGTGAGTAACACAAAAGTAAAAAGTTGCTAAAGTGATTGAGAGTTAAATAATTTCAAGAAATCTGGAGCATGTACAGACTGATATTAATCTTTAATAAGACTGTCAAAATTGAGAGCAAACAAAACAACTGCTGTGTTGTCGCAAATCCACCGTTTACAGATGTATTTGTTTTCAAGAGCGTTTTCAAACAACTGCGCTTTCCGTCAGCGAAAACGCCATCTCAGTGTGGACCGGATGCCAAAATGGAGAGAAAACGATGCATTTTCAAACAAAAACGTGTTAGTGTTGACATAGCCTCAGGCTACACTCACACTATTCAGCTGGTGTTTCCACTTCAATGTAGTCCACGTCTATTCCATTAAAATATGCTCTACAAGTGTCAGTCCCATACTAAACACGCTCATCTGGCTAAGTGTTTTTTGCTCTCCCACAAAACCATCTTCACCTATGTGTCTTTCTTCTCTCTGTACTAAAACTAGAACCTCTGTTGTAGGAGCTTTTGACATTCTCTAATTTAACACTCAGTGTCTTCCGTGTTGGGTGATTCTCTGCGTTCTTCCTCCTCTTCTTTCTTCAATCTCAGGGGTAAACTGCCCTGAGATATGTTTTTCCGCAGACTAGGGGATTATTCTGCCCCTGCAGTTGAGATTTGAGACGGACAGATCCGATATTACGTATTGGTCCAATATTCACCTAAATTACTCGATCGGTTATTGAAAAGAAATACAAAATTAAATCCGATCCTTTAAATATCACAAAAGCACTTCACAAAAACTTGCGACATAGCGTAACCCAGCTCATAACCTTAGCACGTCGGAGCAGCATGCGTCACGCGATAGAGCAGCTGTGGCGTAAGAGCTGTCGGTGGTCTGGTGGAGCATTTGGAGCATCACTTTGAAACCAGCATTTCATCTCCAAGAAAGCTGTCCCGGAGAAAGCAAGAAAGCATTCCCACGCTAAGCTTTACAACCGATATATGGAGCGACTGCCTCTTCTTCTCTCCCCCTCCCTCTCCTGTTGCTACTTCAATCATGAAACTGATCAATGATCAGCTGACTTTCATCTTTGGCTACGTTCACACTGCAGGCGAAAGCGCATCAAATCCGATTTTTTCGCCCCTATGCGACCCGTATCCGATCTTGGTATGACAGTGTGAACGGCACAAATCCGATATTTTCAAATCCGATCTGGGTCACTTTCGTATGTGGTACTGAATCCGATACGTATCCGATGTTTTAGAAAGCGACTGCTGTGTGAACGGTCAAGTCGCATTAAATCCGTCTTTTACGTCACTGACACAAGACAGACGCCAATTATCAGCGCCGGAGAAGCGCCCGACATCGCGAATGATTTCCTACCATCTGGTGAAACTGTTGGGTAGACAACGTTGGAGAAATGTGAACATTTTATTTTTACTGTATTTTCTGCAGATTCTGACAGAAATCTGCAACTATCCTTTGAAGCACCGCTCCTCTAAAACAGCAAAAAGGATCATTATTAGGTCATCTACATTATTATGTAAATAACAAAATAACTTAAAGCAAAAATCTGGAAACATAAAGTCCGAAGTCTTTATATTAAGGGCAATCAGTCAAACAATACTGTTTGCTCTGGGTCTAAACAGAGCGAGTTGTGTGTAAATTCTTCTTTTTCGCATGCGGGCCGCTTTGAGCGTTCACACTGGAGAGCGTTTGATGTCGCATTTTATGTGTAGTGTGAACAAGCAGACGAAAAAATCGGATTTGATCAAAAAATCGGAATTGAGCATTAAGACCTGCAGTGTGAACGTAGCCTTAGATGACTTTTATATCTCGTCGGGACTGGATTTTAGATTCCTGATGGAAACTTGGCTTGGACGCGGTGAGTTTTCTTCTTTCTCGGAACTCCTTCCCCCCGATTGTTCATTTTTCAGCTCTCCCCAGACCAATGGTAGAGGTGGAGGGCTAGCTTAAGTATTTAAAAACGATTTTCACTGTCGGCAAATGCCACCTGTTTCATATGCCAGCTTTGAGGGGCAGCTTTTGGAAATGAACTGCGCTCCATCAGCTGTCTGCGCGGTGGTTCATCGTCCACCGAAATGCGTTAAGGATTTTAATCTCAATTTTGCTGACTTACTGGGGCATCTTATGTTAGGATATGGCCGTGTTTTAATTGCTGGTGATTTTAACATCCATGTATGCTGTGAGACTGGACCACTAGTAAAAGATTTCCTTGCCCTTATTGACACTTTTAATCTCACTCAGTGGGTGAGTGATCCAACTCATAAGAAAGGTCATACACTGGTGCTGGCATATGGTCTTGATGTCTGTATTACAGAAATCAAGGACTGTGGGATATCGGATCATTTTCCAGTTATGTATAGTGCGTAACGTGGATCAGATGCGCATGATAAATTCAGTAACTGCTGCTCGCTTTTCCTCCGCTTTTACTAACTCGGTCCTCTGTGATACCAACCCCGGTGCGAAACTATCAGCTGATGACCTAGTTAACCTTTTTAACTCAATATGCTGCGCAATCCTTGACTCTGTTGCTCCGCTAAGGACTAAATGCACCAAATCTTCACATCAACCTTGGCTGAATGAAACCACCCACGCTCTCAGACGTGAATGTCGACGTGCAGAGAGAAAATGGAAAGAAAACAAGCTCCAGGTGTCTTTGGGCATCCTGCGTGACTGCTTAACAAAATATCAAAAAACTGTTAAAGCTGCAAAATCTGCTTTCCTATCCGGTGTAATTTCTACCAACTTTCATAAGCCCTGAGTTCTTTTTAATATTTTTAATTCTGTGATTAACCCCTGTGCCACTGTTCCTATGGAGGTTTCCTTTGCACTTTGTGAAAACTTTTTGAATCACTTCATTAAAAAAATCTCAACCTTACGAACACTGTATTCCCAGGCAGTGTTAGACCTAGATCCACCTTGTAAATGCTCAGCTGTTTTTCAGCAGTTTGAGCCTTTGACCTTTTATGCAGGACATCGTTGTTTTAACAACCCTGAAAATGGCAAAGAGACACGCTTACGAAGCACAGTTTAAACTGAAGGCCATCAGCTACGCGGAGGAACATGGAAATCGAGCAGCGGCAAGAGAATTTAAGATTAACGAATCGATGGTTCGCAAATGGAGGAAGCTAGAAAACAAGCTCCGGCAGGTCAAGAAAACGCAGCTGAGTTTCCGCGGACATAAGGCGAGGTGGCCCGAGTTGGAGGAAAGACTTGAGCGGTGGATCATCGAGCAAAGAACGAGCGGGAGAAGCGTTTCGACGGTCACCATTCGGCTAAAAGCAGTTTCACTAGCTGAAGAGATGAACATTGAACATTTCCAAGGAGGCCCGTCTTGGTGCTTTCGTTTTATGAAACGGTGCTATTTTTCCATCCGGACCAGGACTACGGTAGCGCAGCAACTTCCAGCGGATTATAAGGAAAAGCTGGCCATCTTCCGCTCCTACTGCAGCAAACACATCGGCGACAAAAACATCCAGCCCAGCCACATCACAAACATGGACGAGGTCCTGCTCACTTTTGGCATCCCGGTGAGTCACACTGTGGAGAAGAAGGGGACCAGACCAGTAGCGATACGCACAACGGGGTATGAAAAGTCTTTTTTTACTGTTGTGCTTGGCTGCCATGCTAATGGACAGAAACTGCCGCCTATGGTGATTTTTAAGCGAAAGACTTTGCCTAAAGAGAAGTTTCCAGCAGGAATCATCATTAAGGCAAATGAAAAGGGCTGGATGGATGAGGAAATGATGAAAGAGTGGCTGAGGGAGGTGTATGTAAGGAGACCAGGTGGTTTTTTCCACGCATCACCATCGCTCTTAATCTGTGACTCTATGCGTGCCCATCTCACAGCCGATGTGAAAAAACTAGTGAAACAAATGAACTCTGAGCTTGCTGTCATTCCGGGAGGCCTGACAAAGGAACTCCAACCGCTGGACATCGGTGTGAACCGCCCGTTCAAGGTAAGGCTGCGGCGGCCTGGGAGCGATGGATGACCGATGGAGACCACAGTTTCACCAAGAGTGGAAGGCAGCGCCGGGCAAGTTACGCCACAATTTGCCAATGGATTGTAGATGCTTGGGCTAACATGTCTGCTGGCACTGTTGTTCAAGCTTTCGCAAAAGCCGGCATCATCTCCGAGGAGCCGCACGGCACGGAAAGTGACTGTGACAGTGAAGAAAGTGAACCTGGAATGTTTGATGGAGATTAAGCGCAGCTGTTCAATTCAGACACAGAGGATGAGGACTTCGATGGGTTTGATGATAAAAATGTGAGTACCAAACTCAGTTTTGCTCCTGCTTTATTTTTAAATACGCACACTTGTATGCTTGTGTGTTGTTGATGATGACGATTACCAGTAATAGAAATGTGAGTAAGGTACCGAACTCAGGTTTGCTCCCGCTTTATTTTTAAATACGCATACGGTACTTGTATGCGCCCTATAATCCAGTGCGCCTTATGTGTGTGTTAAATACAGTAATGGCACACATAACTGAGACTGCGCCTTTTAGTACAGTGCGTCTTATGGTCGTGAAAATACGGTACTTCATTGTCAACAGGTTGTCTACCTGTCACGGACCCTGCTCTGGAGGACTCGGGGGTCCGTGAGCAGGATGGACCATTATTATTATTATTATTATTATTATTATTTATTATTGGTATTATTGGTATTGTTGTTGTTATTTGGGGATGTGTTTTTCTGCACTATGCTGTGTTGTTCGGTGTTCCACTCATCATATGTAGAGGCAGGGTGTGGGTGTGTACTTGTGTGGCTGGAGGATGGAGAACAGCCACATGCAGGCCTGATGGGTGTGGCCCTGCAGGCGGACTGGCCACACCTGAAGTTCCTGCCACACACCTGTTGGTGATCAGGGCTCATCGGGGGAGCTATTTAGGAGAGTGTTGGAGCTCCCACCGGCGTGGGATCATTGCATTGTCATCCCAAGTTAGTGTGTGTGAGTTTAAGTCAGTTCGTGTGTGCCGCGGGGGGTCAGTGTTGACGGCTGTTTCTGTGGTTTTCCTGCAGGAGGAAAAGTGGACCGGAAAAGCAGCACGCACGGGGTGTGCATAAACACGACAGCGGGGAGCACGAGCACAGACGTCGGAGGGGAGCACACACGGGAGTCAAGGGAGCGACGGGGAGTTATTGTGTTTACAGCCTTCACTGTAAATAAAGTGCACTGTTTGCATCGCAGAGTCTGCGTTTTGGGTCCTCCTTTCCCCACATCCCCACGGTCTGCCTGGCGGACCGTGACACTACCAGCTGTTTTTTAAACATGCTGTTGTGCAACCCCTTACTAAGAAGAAAATTCTTGATCCAAATGTAGTTTCTAACTTCAGGCCAATTTCTAAACTCTCTTAAGTCCAAAACTTTGGAAAAGGTTGTTTTCAAGCAACTTTAGACCTTTTTAGACACTCATGGCATTTGTGAAGTGTTCCAGTCTGGTTTTAAATCTCTTCACAGTACTGAGACTGCGCTTTTACAAGTTTTTAATGATCTTCTTTTAACTGTCAACTCAGGTTGCTCTGTTGTTTTAGTCTTTTTAGATTTGACTGCTGCCTTTGACACAGTTGATTACAACATTCTTTTATCGAGACTTGAACACATCGTTGTTCTAAAAGGCACGGTTTTACCATGGTTTTATCATGGTTTAAAATGGTGCCGTGTCAGAGAGGTCTTTTTCTCTTCCTCCACCCCTGTGTGTTGTGGTGTGCCACAGGGGTCTGTTTTGGGTCCAACTCTGTTCTCCATGTACATGCTGCCTTTCGGATCTATTTTTAGGAAATACAACATTCCCTATGTTATGCTAACTTTGCACTGTCCACTTTATGCTGTAACAAAACAAATTTCCGATGTGTGGGACTAATAAAGGTTATCTTATCTTACATTAGTGACTAACCTCGTATTGTGAATGGATTATCTCAGTTGTTCTCCCCTACTGAAGTTTGGTCCATTTACAGCGTATTTCCATGCGATTGCATTTGTCAAAAAAAAACATCGGTAACTTTTATCGAGTAAAAAAAAATGTTGGCGTTCATCCTCCAGCCTCAATGTGATATGCTTTGTTATGCTAACATAGCTGTATCGCTAGCGATCACTAGCACAGCATAATATACCAGCTAGCCCAACTTCAGTAACCCTACAAAGTTCACTGTTGTGTATTGTTTTGTCTTCATTTATGTTGGAAGTGATAGCAGAGCTGTACGTTTTATTTTTTTCCAGAAATCTCTCAGTTCGAACATGATACATCATGTTTAGGTAACTAGCGAAACCAGCAAGCTAACTTTTTGCTCATTTCCTGCCAACTTCTATCTCCGTTAAATTTAATAAATTCTTTTTTCATGGATGCCTGGATGTTGAACTTAATTGTTACACCTGGTAAAGCAGCAGTGCTGATCATCTTATTAAAGATGAAAGAACTTAGTTTTTAACTCTGTGTTTGTTTGACTTTGGGACGTTAAGGGGACAGAGTTTTGGACCCAGATTACTATGAGTCGTGAGGCTCCTGACTACGGTAGCTGTAATGCTCCGACATTCTATCAAGCATTGCGGCTTCGTAGCTTAGCAAAGTCTACTAAAACAGTTTTTGACAGATTTTTGAGCGCCATTGATAGGTTTGTCTAGCACAGACCTATTGCTGGAACGACAAGACAATTACAATGGCAAAAGCAAGACGCAAGTCACCAGAGCTCTGTGTAATCTCGTGCACGAGGGAGAGAACTGTGAAGAGTGCCGTTCCTTCCGCACGGACCCCAGTCACTCTCAGTTAGTGCTGTGCTCTTTATTGATGTTACATGAATATGCATAGGTTCATTAACATATGACGTCTTACATAGGCATACATATGAACAAAGAGTACAGTGTGTGTGTGTGTGTGTGTGTGTGTGTGTGTGTGTGTGGTGGGTCAAGATGTGACCCCGTGAAGACTCACTTAGACCTGCTGGCGCCAGGAAGTCCAGCAGTTCACCTTAACAAAAGGCATTTCTACTTAAACAAATATAGGTGTGTTTGGTATACCTTATATCAGAAAGAGAAGACTCAACCTCTCTCATGACCCTAGGATGTGTGTGATCTATGTCAGAACATTCAGATAGAGGAGTAAACGTACTCCTCTTTTCACGGTGCACAGAGTTACTGCAGACCTCCTAGGATGAGACATTCTTCCAATCTACAAATGATTGTATACTTCTAAGCATATATGAGTATATGTTTCTAAGCATAAATGGCAATATAAACCTACCAACCGTGTACCACATAAAATCGGTTCGAGGTCAGTAAACAGCCAGAAATCATACATAAGGTGCACTGATGATTTTTCAGAAAATTGAATGATTTTAAGTGTGCCTTTTAGTGCAAAAAGTACGGTAGATTACGTCAATTAAGCATTATAAGGAGGAGGGGGGTTCCCTGGAGTTTGCAACCCTATTAGTTAGGTTGTTTAATATTTCTGCTAAGTACTGTTTAGAATACCAGAATAGGGAGGATGGTGTAGGTTTAAGTAAATTAGATTGATCAGTATTGCTGAACAATGAAATATTTTGAGTATAGTGCATACAGGTATAACAGAATAGCTTTAGTGTTTTGTTTTTAAACTTGAGTATGAACTTATACAAAATGCAGCAAGATATTAAAAAAAACAGTTTTGTTGATTATTAAAGGAACTATATCGGATTCATGTCATTATCGGCAGATATCCAAATATATGAGATCGGAATTGGACATTAAAAAAATGGTATTGTGCCATCTCTAGTTGAGATCTGGTATTTTTCTGTCTCAGTCGAGTCAGAACTTTGGACTCTGCTAGGTCAGATCCTTCTAGATGTCCGCAATGCTTCTTTCAGGCTCCTCAACTGCTGCGCACTGGCTCCAGTGCGGTGAGACATCCTCTCCACCACCTCAAACCAGTCCAACAAACCATACACTAAAACACCCAACTTGTTGAGCTTCTAAGATCCTTCACTTACCACTGCAACAAGAGTACCCACTAGAATACCCAAACTCATTGAGTTTCTAGAAACCTGCACCAATAATTGCAGCAGTAAGGAAGCAAGGCTTTCCCCATTGGTCCGGTTGAAAATCCTCCCAAATAAAAAACAGCTCACCATTGCAAATTCTTTGCTGTCTCTCTCTTGGTTTGTTAAAACGTCCTGCATGTCTGAGTTGCTGAAGCATATGTCGCAATCCCCCCTTTTGAAAACAAAAGAATGATGGGACTGAGGCAGTTTTCCCTCAGGATGGCCAGACATCGCGTGCCGGTGATTTAGCACAACTCACCTGAGGAATCCCGCTTGACAACGTCACATTTTTATGGGAATTTTCAAAATTAGCTGCAACACACCCCGTGAGCTGGATTTGAAGTGGCTTTAATAAACACATTACAATTTGAATGGAAACATGCCAGCCACAGCACATCATGCATACCTAAAGCTTCAGTCCAGCTCATCCTTGACCTTCTCCCACGCTAAGAAACGTTACGACCACCCATCACCTCCCTTAAAGCAGGATGTCTGGAGATCTTCCAGTTTACGATGGGTCCACTGTGAAGGTGCAATAACATGGGGCCCACTTGTGATAACATTCTACATGCATGTATACAACTGGTGAACACTAAAGTGAGGGAATAATATTACTATTACTAATGTGATATAATAATAATAATGCATTGGATTTATATAGCGCTTTTCAAGGCACCCAAAGCGCTTTACAATGCCATTATTCATTCACGCTCACATACTGGTGGAGGCAAGCTACAGTTGTAGCCACAGCTGTCCTGGGGCAGACTGACAGAAGCGAGGCTGCCATATGGTAAATGGACTGATTTTTATATAGCACTTTTCTACTCTCCTGGAGTACTCAAAGCGCTGCATACAACATGCCTCATTCACCCATTCACACCCACTCATGCAAGCACTTCTAAACGCAAGTGCAAACTATAACTACATTCACACACATTCACACTCCGATGAATGCATCGGAGGGCAATTTGGGGTTAGTATCTTGCCCAAGGAGTGACATGACTTGACATGCAGACTGGGGAAGCCAAGGATCGAACCACCAACCTTCCGATCAGTGGCTGATCTGCTCTACCACCTGAGCCACAGCCACCCCAAACTCCATATCGCGCCTTCGGCCCCTCTGGCCAACACCAGTAGGCGGTAGGTAGGTAGGGTAAAGTGTCTTGCCCAAGGACACATAGACCAGGACAGAGAGGCCGGGGATCGTACCGGCGACCTTCCGGTTACAGGTGCCCTTCCCAACCCCCTGAGCCACGGTCACCCCCATGGTCATTACTAGTGTGTGAATGTGTGTGTGACTGGGTGGATGTCTGGATATGTAAAGCGCTTTGGGGTCCTTAGGGACTAGTAAGGCGCTATATAAATACAGG